>KL287523.1:0-30985 GCA_000699545.1 Podiceps cristatus | reverse complement strand
CAGCAGGAAGGCCTGCTTAACTCTGCATCCTGTTGTAGGTGTCAGCACCGTCAAAAGAAATTACCAGCGAATGCTTCAGGAAGCACACTGAGAAGTAATCTATGTAACAACATTAGTCGTGTTTCCCATTTTAATCTGAAATTTGAGAGTATGCTTCAAAAATATTGAATCTTGCACAACAATTATTACTGTTATAAACCAGTATATAGTGTTACCAAATACTGAAATTTCACCAACCACTCTTTAAATTTAAATTTCTTCTACTCAAAGATATCCAAGTTAATGACCTAAATAAAAGAAACATTTTTTCCCTAGAGATAATTAAGCAAAATGACCTAATGCATCTGCTACAGAGTTATAGGTTCTTCTAAAAATTATCTTTGCCAAGGTGTTAAAATGTTCTCTTTTGCAATTCAGCAAAATTCAGCAATTTTTCCACCATTTTCTTATCCATTGTTTGGAAGAGGTGTAGTAACTAGCTAATTCTGTCCAAATGTATTCCCATTGGCATTACTAAATGATGTACTAAATCAATTAATTTACCAACAGAATAACTGGCAGAAGGCAGACAGGTCTGTGATTGACTTAATCGCTCAAATGTAACTTAGTCTCTCAGCACCTCAAAACTCATCAGCAGTTCTGAACTCAGGTTCTAACACTCAGTTCAGATATAAATTATAAAAAAAAAAAAATCAGAGACTGCTACAGGACAGTACCAGCGTGCAAGCTATCCTGTAATTTCGTGCTGTTACTTGTGTATTCAAGTAGTAATTAAAGATAAGCTATAGAGAAGATTTTTTTAATCTTATTTCCTAAGCAGAAGAGAAGAATGAAAGAGGAAAAATGTTTTTGAAATCTATTTGGAAAAAAATATTTTTAATTGGCCTTTGAAAAAAGACAATAGTTGTGTTCCAAAGTATTACTGAACCATATAAGAAATTATTTCTCATTCAGCACTCACAATGCTTTAGGTTTGTCCTTCTCGTTCTCATACAAGCTAGGTTTGAAGTAGGTTCCTGTGATTTTTATCCCAGATCCCCATTCTCCACTGAAGAGACCTTCAATATAATCCCCATTTGGCAAGGTCAGTGTTCCCTTGAGAGAAGATAAAAAAATTAACTGAAGTCCACTGGGAACCAAATTACAAGGGAAGAGACATTTTTCTTAGATGGTGCTTACAAGTGACAGCTCTAATACCAACCTTTCCACTCAGAGTCCAGTTATCTGAAAATTCCCCCTCGTAGACCGTATCATCCTCAGAAAGCAGAATTCCAGTCCCCTATAAAGAGAATCACAAACAATACCAATTGGTTGATGATAACGAAGGGCCAGCGTGCAGATGTAGAGATATACTGAAAAACCTGTTACTAGTTCTTAGCAAAAGCTGATTTTTTCAACTCACCATCATTTTGTTGGTGCTGAAGGCTCCTTCATAATAGAGTCCGAACTGAGTAACCACAACACCATTGCCTTGGCAAAGATCGTCTTGCCACATTCCCATATACTTTTCTCCTCTGAAGAAAAATGAAGTAGAGAGGATACAGTCTAATTAGTACATTAGTATCCTTTCTTTGGCTTTACTGCAATTATTTGACCATTACAGAAACCATCAGAAAAAGCATCATACAGCACATGCTTCAGGTCTGTCATCTAGTTTCACTAGCTTCACGGAAATGAAGACATTTTTTGACAGAAATAAATTATAATGAACTTCCTTTCACAATTCATGTTACAACTTGGCTGTATGCAAGCAAACTGACCCTGATGATCTGAAACAATGCTGAAGCCCAGTTAAGCCCAATTCCTGTCCAAAGGAACCTGAGTAGTAGTTACAGCACAGAAGAAACAGAAAAACTAGATAAAGCTGATTCAGATCAGCTAATGAAGACTTAAGTTGCATATGAAAGGGGATCTGTGACTTCATCAGGCATCTACCTGATGTATTTAACAGTTAAATGAATAAAGTATGCGGAGACATCTTGACACTGGAGTACAAGAACAATCACCACCACTGAGCAAGACTAGATGCAAAACTGACATTAGGAAATACCTAAAAATGCTACTATAGCT
Organism: Podiceps cristatus; assembly: GCA_000699545.1. Lineage (NCBI taxonomy): Eukaryota > Metazoa > Chordata > Aves > Podicipediformes > Podicipedidae > Podiceps > Podiceps cristatus. Next base: position 28,915 of record KL287523.1, on the reverse strand, counting down.
CTGTTTCAGAAAAATATCCACATACACACTCCCATACACCTCCTTTCACCTCCAGACCATTTACTATTCTGCTTTAGAGGTGGGCTTTCAGTTCAATTAAACCAAAACCAGTTTTCTTGGGCTCTCACTGAAAGCTCTTTTTCAGGAAAAACCAGCTTAAATTGGCGAGCAAGAAAAATACTATATTGATCTGTGCTCAGACAGTATTTATTTAGTGCACATATTTAGTGCAATTCTGTTTCTCAGACCATCATTTCACTAATCTGCCCCAAGAAACAGCATCTTTCCTCCCCTGCACTGACAGAATAAGTCAATAGGAAACGTGAGCAGAAACTGAAGCTTACCTAGTGCTGTACATACAATCACTGAACAGCCTAGTCTTGCAGGCTTGAGACGAAAGAACACTCCTCATGTGACATTCATAAAGCTTTCAGTACTCACACAACAAGACACCTCAATCAGATACCATATGCAGTGCTAGTTTTCAGGCAGGAGTATGGTAGGAAAGGAAGGTAGAAAAGAAAGCAAAACCAAAACTCCTACATTTACTCCAGAAGCAGGACCAAAAAGCACTCTCTAGACCCAGTTCTTTAGATCAACCCAGAAAGCCTAGTGTAAAGAAAGCAGGGAAAAAAATAAAAAAAAGCGCACTACTACTGCTACTAACAGATCATACTCTTTTTGCAATTGTACATCGTATCAGTGTGTAAGGTTTTGTGGAACTAACGTATTACCTTGTGATATCATCAAAAACTCCATAACCACTCTTCTTATCCATTGTCCACTGTCCAATGAACATACTGGGAGAGGAAGAGGTCAGCTTCCCACTGCGTAGCAGACCGTGCCCATGACGCATGTTATCCTGAAAACACCCTTCATACACCTCACCAGTAGCATAGCTGTAATGAGAGTAAGATTCTTCTAATGCGCTTTTCTGTTGTGAGGTTGTTCGGGGGGGTTTGTTGGTTTGGGGTTTTTTTGGTGGGGGTTTTGTTGAGTGGTTTATTTTTGATCATGTCCCATCCCCCACCCTGGAACAGATCAACCTTCTTTTTCCTTCTAGGAATTACATTACAGCCACACCAAGCAGGAACTATAGTAAAAGTATATTTGGGATAAAAGTGAGCCTTTAATACAAGTCTTTTGATGATTTGTTATTTTAAAGCCACTCTCTCCCCAACAAGCGAGGCCATTAGAGGCTATATTTATCTCTCAGAAGAAAGAATTCTCTATTATTGAAAGGTGGTAGCAACATTAGAAGAGACATGAGTAACAGAACACTGTACGAGTAGGCATTGTGAGCCACCTACTGACAGCAAAGCAGAAAATAAGCCAAGCTAACTATGATCACAAGTTGGGAATGTAACAAGGACGCTACACACAGAGGCTTGGTAACCAGTGTGCCAGAGCGTCAGCCCTGCTCTCCCCTCCACAACGACAGCAACACAAGTGCTACGTGTTACCTGTAGACTCCGTGCCCACACATTTTGCCTTCCTTCCAATACCCCACGTAATGGTCATCCTTATTCAATGCTTTGTTTGGCACTCGGTATTCACCGTACCTGTCAATGCCCAGAAATGGGACATAAGCAGTTATAATGTTAACGCACAACGGATATATATCACAGACCTATTCTAAAATCAGAATGCTCTATGCAACCTTTATCACTTCTTTTCAACTACAGCAGTTACAGATTGGTTGCCTTTTTTTTTTTTAAATTACTTTTTTAATAAGAAAGCAGGAATTCCAGGATCACTAGGTCAAGTTAGTCTGTACTGCTTTTCTTCTGTCTGATTGTGGCATGCTGCAAGTATTCCCCTCTCTACCACACTGCAGCATTTTTCTCAGCTTTCTAAAAGCCACAAGTCTTCTCACATCGTAAGACTGCTTCTACCTTGATTGTCTTCTCTGGCTCTTGATAATTCAAGCACACCTTTATTCCAGGGAAAGATGAGAAAATGTATTGCTACAGAGAATATTTTTTTAAAAGATGCTAGCTTCCAATTATGCTCAAACAGTGGCACAAAATTGTTCACAATTTCAGTATGCCTGAAAAGAATGAGACATACAACTTTTATCAATTTTAATCTTCTGAGGAGATTAAAATTCGTTATGAAGATTCTCCTGAGAGCATGTCTACCCCAATGAGACGTTACTGTTGTTAAGTGTTGAGACTATAGCATGCATGCTGAAATACACATGCATTTCATAATCCTAGCAATTACAGCTGTACTGCATCCAGCTCTGGGGCCCCAACACAAAAAGGACATGGATGCGTTGGAGTGGGTCCAGAGGAGGCCATAAAGATGACCAGAGGGCTGGAGCACCTCTGCTATGGAGACAGGCTGAGAGAGTGGGGGCTGTTCAGCCTGGAGAAGAGAAGGCTCCAAGACGACCTTACTGCGGCCTTTCTAAAGGGGTCTACAAGAAAGCTGGAGAGGGAACTTTTACAAGAGCGTGTATAGTGACAGGACAAGGGGAATAGCTTTAAACTGAAAGGGGGTAGATTAGATAGAAGGCAGAAATCCTTCACAATGAGGGTGGTGAGGCACTGGAACAGGCTGCCCAGAGAAGCTGTGGATGCCCCATTCCCGGCAGCGTTCAAGGCCAGGTTGGACGGGGCTGTGAGCAGCCTGGTCTAGTGGAAGGGGGTTGGAACTAGATGATCTTTAAGGTCCCTTCCAACCCCAACCATTCTACGATCTTGTGACAAATACAAACCCATTTATTTCTGGTGGGGATTTGTTTGCAAGATTTCCATCTCCCACTACCCTAAAGTCATCAGGGTTAGTGGCACTTACTACAATTGACCTAACCTGGTTTTACAGTTTGACATTATACCAATAGCATTTTAAAAAGCTGTCTGTAGCCAGACCACACTTCAATTTCCCCTCCAACTTAATACTTTGAAAGTAAATCTGGAAGCCAATAGGATTCCTCATATATTTTTATCCTGCCCAGTACAGACAAGTCTGCTCACAAGATTCATATAAAAATGCCTTTGGGAAGAAGTTAACCTCTTAGGCTCGGTAGAGCCCTAAGCAGATTCTTAGCAATGAAATCCACTGATGAATTCAAAGCTGTGTAATAAACTATTAAGTTACTTTCAAGTGGTCTCATTTGTTTCACCAGATAACTCGATAATGCAGAGGATTTCTGTTCATCCTATTTTCATACTCCTCTGTACTAGTTATCTTAATCATCAGTATCACATACTCTCATTAGTTTTGTTTTCACCAACCAGACCCTGAAGTCTCAATACAAGATTTTGTTCTCTCCTTCCTAAATTAAACTTACTCTGACAGAAATACAGCAAGGAAAACATTAGAGAAGATGGATCACTATGCTGCATGAAAGGCATTGCATTTTCTAAAAGGATAAAAGAAACAATACCAGAAAACTTTTGAAAGAATATTGCAACTCAAAAAGTTAATGGTTACCTATACAGCAGAAAGATAACTGCAGACTTTCCAATTGGTTTCCTCTGCTTAGGAGTTTACACCCACCCACCCATTCTTTCCCCTCAGCTGTTCCACTGTTTTGTTCTGCCATCCTACAGCTGATTACCCCAGTTAGTTTCATTTTTTATGAACGAGTCAGTTTTTAATCATGCAGTTGCAGAGCCCATTGTGAGGACAACTAGCACACCTCTGGATAAATGTGAGATTATCTACATATCAACATATTTCTCTCTCTTGTCAGGGTACATAACCTTGAGATGGTTAAGATTCACTGCAAAACCTTTAATTAAAATGTTTTTGCTATTATCTCCTACAACAAAAGGTATTTCTTGTCCTCTGGCCCTACAAGTAGCAAGGGGATCTTACCCATCCTCCAGCCCAGTCCGGAAAGTCCCAGAGTACATTCTTCCATCTGCCCATTTTAGGATCCCTCTGTGAAAAAAAATACAAAGCCATACACGTGTACAAGATAATCAGTTCACTTCACACTTCCCAAGTAATTTCTGTAAGCGAGCCTACTTACTGATATAGCAACCACTTCATTTTGGTTTTGACTGTTACATTCAAATGCTTTTACCTGCCATGGGGTTTTCCTGAAAGCCATCTCCCATCATAAACAGCATCTTTAAATCGAGGGTCCTTATAGAAGGTATATTTGGCACTGCGAGAAATAGGAGGTTCCTGTCTTGGCACATTCCCACCAGCTCCATATAGAAATAAGTCAGAAGTCCCTTTAAGGGCCTGATCCACTGCTTGGCTTATTGCCCTCAGCCACTTGGTCTGAAACAGAAAGAGTTTTGTCACAGAATTTTGCTAACATTCATCTTTGCATTGAGTCTCACCTTTACAGCAACTACAATAATCTCCTTTGCACTCCTCAGTACAGTGCTGTAAACTGGAGCACCGCCACAGTCAAGCACGGCGCACGGCCAACCTGCACACCATGTTGTAGGCAGACTTCATTCTTGGTGAATACTGAGGCAATACTTCTCCCTGTTTGGTTTCAATGAGAAACTCATTCGTATCACTAAAGCCATGCAAAATTTGTAGATAGACCTACCTTTTCCTGTGGTGTTGAAGAAACAAGAACAAACTGCTCTTCTGGTGTTGTAATCTTCAATCCATTCCTACATGGGACGGGAGGGGGGAAGTATTTTAATCTAGTGAAATTTCATCCTGAGAAAGGCAAGGTTTCTTAGAACATGATCATTTTATCTTCCCTCCCTGACCCCAGCTAGCATTCACTTGAAGTCAGCAGTGAAAAAGAAGCAGCAGGAAAGACAACCTGCTTCCCTCTTGACTTCCTCATGCTTATACAACTTTTTATTTAGTACACAGAAACACAGCAAGTTTTCTGCAACAAGAAAGAGGGGTAGACATGACTGCATCCAATCTATTCCACTCCTAGTTTACAATAATTGGTTACAAAATGTTTAGCTTCATTCCCAAGATATCTTACTTTCAGCATCACAATCAAGAATACTCACACGTTACCAGCTTCTTCTGAAAGAGCTTCTACCCACAGTGTGGACAAGGGAAAAATGTGGTGTGTTGAGAACTGCAGGCAAGAAGAAGGGAAACTTCATTGGGTACTCATCCATTACCCCTGCCCCATGCTTCTTCTGAAGAGGTTTTTTTCCTTTCTCTGAGGACTAGGGAAAACTAAGCATTACAGGTTCCTTATATGGCATCAGTCCAAGAAACAGCCAACAGAAACCACGTCAGCCACAGGGAAACAGCAATCAAACATTAAAAAAAAATAGTACATAATTTCAAATTTATTTGTAAACATGAAAAAAACACTTTTAAGTGTTAAAACAACGTTGCCATGAACAGTGCAAAACTTGTCCTCACTGTGTGAAAAATCTGTCATGTTGTCTGAAGCAGAGTAAAGGTTTTGTCGCTGGATACAGGCTGGCTTACCTGAGCATGTACCAGAGCATCATTAAAGAGGATGAACCAGTTCACAGAGAATCTTCCAGCATGCTGTAGGGACAGCCCCCGGTTGCTGCTCTCACAGATCTGGCTTACGCAAAGAATCCTAGAGGTAGGGTTAAAAACAAAATTACAGCAGCTTACTTCTCACTGATTCTGACATAAGATCAGTGCTATTTGTCTTTCATAGTAAAGGCGCAACCTTTCTGAAGTTAAGACTACTACAGCATCACAAATTAGACAAATGAGAAGTGCAACTGGGACAGTAGCATCAGGAATAGACACAGGGTGTAATGCTAAGAGCAAGAGATTCAAGCTGCTAGCGGACTGACAATTGTCATTATACCGTCATTTTCCCAGGAAAGGTCTTCCAGAAGCCAAGTGTGTATTCTGCTTCTTTCCTTTTTCTGCTAAGCTGGACAGCAAGGCTCTCATAACAAGAACTAGAATCCTGTAGCTTCTGGTATTCTGGAGATGCCTGTAGGGCAGTAAGACAGACCTGAGAGTGTTTCTGAACATTTGTACCAATAACACTAACCAAGCTGCAAGGCAACGGCTCATTTTACTCAATCAGCACCAAATGCATGACAGCTGGTCTGGTTAATAAAGTAACAGTGGAAGCTGAGTTATCTTCTTGGTCACATATTTTGTTGGTGTGCTGGGAGTTTTTAAAATCACAAAAGTTCCATGAATGTTAAGAGGAGAATGATTAATATACAATTACATGATCTACCTTCTTGCATCTTAACAGGCTGTAGCAGAAGCAGTGCTAGTAACTGCAGGAGTAATACTTTAAATTATATTGGGATAAATATACAAGTAGTTACTGTTCCTGTTTAGTCATCTTTTATTTCAAAAGAGTGCAATTCTATACATCTAAATGGGTGGTAAAAGTCTACCTAATATATGTATATGTAATTCTCTTACTAGAGCATTACAGCCAAGGATAGCTACAGGAACAATGCCAGATGGAACTGAAAAGCAACAGGCAAACATCAAAATAAAATATTTGCAATTAAGCATTCAGGCACGCAAACAAGTTCTGGCAGGGCAACAAGTTTCTACCTGTCATGTGATCTGCGCAGGTGTGGTGTAAAACTGCACAAATGTGCGAGATCTTCCCTGCAGCAAATACAAGTCCGAGGTAGCTTCTCTGAGGACTAAGCTATTTCTAATTACCTGGCATTTGCTTCACACAGTTACTTCCGAGCCGTAAGTTTCATGTGTGTATTTATTCAGATACAGATAACAAAGCCAGCTTACCACTTCAAAACATGTGGCAAGCTTTAACAGAGTTCTCGCATAATTATGAAGTCGTCCAAATGGCATGAAAAAGAGAGCATTCAGAACTTCCACTAGCTGGAGGTTTTCCTCATTCTTCTCTGACAGTTTCTGTAACAGCTCCTGGTTTTTGCTCAAAAAGTCTCTAAATGATGGGACCAGTGGGGAACAGAGGGAGGAGAGAAGACAAAAGATAGCAAGACATCAGTGATATTTTATGTAAATGAGTTCAGAATGCCCCTTTTTGGATCATCATAAACCAAGAAAACTTATAAAGGTAAATTCATGCTGCTTATTAATCTATTCCCAATTTAGTTTAAGGAAGTACAGCGATACAGACACGTAGCTCTAATGACTGCAAGACAACTTTTTTTACCTCTACTCTCACATGCTCAGTCATTAAACTGGTTGAAGAAAGTTGACTAAGTTGCCCCACTCAGAGAGTAACTAATCACCTCTTTCCCCTGTAGCACTTGATTAGTCGAAGTGCTGACAGGTGCAATGGCTTCCCCATTACTGTCAGAGTTGAAAGTTTCTAACACTGTTGATTCATACAAAAAGGCCTGAAAAAATCTGAACTTTGCTCCAGTGCACTTCCCTAAATATACCCTAATAATCTCTTCCCCACCCCTGCTGTTCAAGGCAACTGACCAGTTTTTCCCCTAACTAGAAAAATTACATCCTACCTCAAAGAAAGGCAGGAAATCTGTTCAATCCTCAGTCTGATTTCCAAGAGGGAGAACTAATCTAGTTCAAAGAAGAGGGAAATGATTCTGAAGACAATGGATTAGCACACAAAACCAGGATTTTTTCATTAGAAGGAAAACAAACCCGCTTTTCCCTCTCCTTCACCATATCTGTGTGACACCTGTGCTGGCACATATGACAGATCTGCATTAAAACACACCCAGCCAGGAAGCATTTAAACCACAAGAATCAGGTGAGGCTGAGAAAGCAGGCCCCAGGGACAGGGAAACAGATCAGAGAATTGCACAGCAGGGTTCCTAAGAATTCTACATGATTAGCAAGATGCCATTTCACACATCAAAATAACATACCTAGTCTAGGGCTGCTAATGATGTTTGAGAACTCTTGTTTAACAAGCCTTAGGAATAAAGTTTTCTTTAGAGAGAATACTGTATTTCTTTATTTTAAATTTAACTATCTGGTTGGCTTGCATTTTTAAACTGAGATCCTCTCATGGAGGTTAGTCTGTAGAAAAGTGTCAAATAATAACAGATTGATAATTCTGAGTATAGCTCGGCTACTCTTTTTGATGAAATGCTCAAAAACTTGCCAAAAATGGAGACTTCTACTGAAGCTAGCACTTTGTTAAAGTTAGGACTACCTCTAATGCATTCATATTGCAGAATATCCATAAAAGACAAGCTGACATCATTAACCACTGACTCAAGACGGTATCCCTTGGGAATGGGGAGGGGGCAGAAATTCATCATTATCACCAAAGATATTCCTGACTTCCCTTCACAAGTAACAGGACAAAACTAAGACATCTCCTCCCTCAAGTTTCACAGCCTAAAAGGTGTTATTTACCTAATGAGATCCTGGTTGCAGCAGAAGCTGTTACACCTGACAGTGACAATTCACATGAAGAATTCAGTACAAGTAATTTCAGCATCCAGAACTTTTCAGTACTAATTATAAATAATTTTATACTTGAGCTAAGATTTCCTGTAAGTCACCCTAAAATTCTTGACCAAGGCAGAAAGATTCTCAGTCTCTCTCCACAGTGCCCTTTTGTATTTATTCTTTGGCACTGGTCCTCAGGTGCACAAGATTCTTTGCATTAAGTACCCTGGCATTTCAAAGAACTTCCAATACCATCAATTACACTACATTCACAGTGCTCCATAAACAGCTGCAACAGAATTACTCCCAGAGTACAGAATTTAGGAAGGAAGGAAAGCTGACAATTCCTCAGACAAGTTAAAAAAACCCCTCATTGCAACAACTTCTTCACAGCACTAAAGATGCACAGTGTCATTACTTTCTTCCCTAGACAAAAGTGGTATTGAACTGAGAAAAACAGCTTTACTTCATGATCTATAAACTTCAAATATACTGTCTCAGGCCTTAAGGTCTGAGAAAGCATCTATGCATGAAATAGAGTAAAGCAACCTTGGGAGGCAGAGAAGATACACGTGCAGAAATGATGATCTTCTGCATCATTTTAAAGCACTTCCATAAAGAATTCAAACAAAACTGAATTCACATTATCTACTCTTAGTAATTTTCAAAGAAAAGTTTGCTGCTCTGTATTTTCTTAACAGCAACATTTGAAAGAATAAAATACTACCCAAACACTGAATAGATGACAAAAATTTAACCTCAAGACTAGCTTTAAAAAAACCAAACAGTTATCTGAAGTCTATTCATGTTTCTTTCAAGGAATTTACAGTAACTTATGCTTTTTTCCTCCTTACTTGGCCTTCAAGATAAAGTAAGTGAACTCATTCAGCAGCATTTTAACCTAAATTTTTATCACAGTTGAGAGGAAGTAACTTTTTCTTCATCTGATGGAAAAGGAATTAGGATACTCAGGTAAGCTGAGACCAAGTCTCTGCGTGCTCATTATTACATACTTACACACAAAATGCTATAAAGTATAGTTCTTTGCTAGTTGATCAAAAACTCCAGAAAGTGGTAAAGGTTTGCTTACATTGCTGGCTTTGCAAGGAGCGTAAATCCACCCATTACGAGGAAGTTTGTTACTGAAGTACAATACCTAAAATGGGGTGAAAAGGAGATTCAGTTACAAAATAAGAACATCCCTAGAAATAGCAACTGTTGCAATTTCCAACAGTTTACCATAGTAATGTTATGTAATATCTTTTACTATACAAATAATCTAAGTACTTGAAAAAATATTACAGTGAAACACTCAATGTTACTGGAACACTTAGTATTCACTTTCCACATGGAGAATAGAACATGCATTACTATTCCCCATTTCTGCTGCCATTAGCACAATGCAGAGGACTTACTTTGCAAACAAAACTAATTTTGTTTCTCCCCAAATTTGGGCATGTACAGAATAGGCCACCTGTTACAACAGTTTAATACTGCTAGCTTCTAATTATATTCCAAATAGAAATTTCAAGATGGTATTTTCAACATTCTCCCTTTCACTTCTCCACTACCATAAAAGAAAACCATTTTAAAAAAACCACCCTTCTCCGAGGGAAGAGGCCTCAGCTTAGCCCAATTAACAGATAGTACTTATGTTGCCTGACAGGTCCTCGGAAGATGCTCAAGGCACTATCCTGAGAAGCATACATAGGTTCTGATGCCATATACAGAAAAACATGTAAAGCATTAGAAAGCAAAGGGGGAGAGCAGAAGACAGGCAGTAAAAATGACAATAGAAATTAGGTATTTCAGTCTGACAGGGAAGAAGAAGAAATTAAGAAACCCTTCTAATCTAATCACAGTAGTGAGAACCAATTCTGGAAATCCAAGTTACAAGAAAAACTAAAGTTAAAGACTAAGAAAGGGAGAAAACACATATTTACAATTATGAAGAACCCATTTGATAAATGGATAAAAGCTTCTTTTAGGGTGATATGGAACAAGTTTATCAGTGACCCAGTAAAAGTGGTAACTGTTGTGCTTGTGTTACAAAAAAGTGCAACTAGCTGCACGTTCATAATGTTACTGCGTAACAACTGAAGTTAATGGTCTTGAAATTTTTTTCCCCTTAGAGATTTTCAGATGTCTGGTAACCTAGACTACATTCAGAGAGGAAATTTTTACTCTCCCCTCTGTCAACCCAGTATTTTTCACAAAAGCCTATAGGTATTAAGTATGATGAGACTTCTACTACATTTGGATGAAATTATCCAGCAACTACAAAAGTTATTGAGAAGACAGACAGCAAACAACGTGACTGCATAGACTTCCTCTCCCAAAAGCATTAAGCTAATAAAAATAATAACCAGGATAATTCAGACTGAATTCTGAGCACTAAAGCAGCTCTGTCTTTTGGGCGAAAGGTGTAATGCCAAATGTTTAGCAGATATCAGGACAGAAGAATGATTCTTCTGTGAGACAATTTTTAGTTAATGACTACAAAGAAGGCATTTTGTAACCACAATACACCCCCAAAGGTAGCTTTACATACTAGCCTAGCCATGGTAGCTCTATTACACTATATTACAAGATTTTTACTATTAAGTAATGAACATGTCACTTTTTACAGGTATATATGCAGCAACCAAAGAGTTTGTATGTTGAGTTTTACAGTAGAGAAGCTGAAACTGTGCAGCGTGCTCCACTGGCAAAACCTTTTAAACATACAGCTCGCTACAAAATAAATTACTTTGTGTAAAACTCTCCATATATTTTAAATTGCGAGAATACAATTTGCACAACAGTTACTTATGTAGCTTTCCTCATGATCTATTTTCCCCTAATTCAGGGCTTGTTGTGGTCAATTGATGAAGCCTGCAGAGACTCGAGATGAGAAGGAATCGGATACTTGCTCAGTGTAACTATCCAAAAAGAGACTGGAATGCTTCAGGATGGCCAAGCTCCTGGCTTCTTTTACTCCGTGAAGAAAGCTACTTAGAGAAGCTCCATGTTGACCGATGAGATAGCATAGCTTGCTGAACCTGCTTGCCATTTCCTGCAACAACTGGATTGTATTTGCGTTGCCTAAATTATCTGTAACAGACCAGAGGCAGTTTAGCTTACCTTATAGAAGAGCAGCATCCATTAATAAAAAGGATTACCACAAGGTGCTCTTTAAATATTTTATTGGCAATTTCACCTCATGGCTACATTATCCAGAATCAGGAATTCAAGAATTTTAGACTAAATAACTTCATTATTGAGCTGTATTTCAGGTGAAATGGGAAAGTGCAAATACTAGTAACACAATGCAGATGTCAAAATGCAGCTGTGTTTTACCAGTTCATCTGAACAGGGCAGAAGAGTAAGACCTTAGCTTTATCTTAAAAATATATAATTACTTTTAAATTTTGCACAAAGAAATTTGTTGTGGAACATAGGGGAAATAACATCAAAGAAAATATTAAAAAGTTCTTACCTAAACCTAAAAGAGGTCTAAGAACCTGAGATTTGATCTCACTCAGTTTGAAATAAAACCTTCTCTCCGTAGAAGCCAACTCATGCAAGCTGGCAATATATCCCATTACGTTTTTGTCTACTAAGACCAAACAGTTGTCACCACCAGCTATCACGTTGCTTATGTACCCTATCTGAAAGACAAAAAAGAAAAAAAAAAAACCAGCAGCTCTAGTATTTCTCTTTTTATACTCCAATTTAAAAATAAGGCAATGCAGAATAAAGCATATCTTTAGAAGCACTAAGTGATAATAATGATTAATTACCTACAGTGACAAACAACCCATTCAATACTGGCTTAATACAAGAATGATAAAAGTAGAAGAAACATTGACAGTCAACGCTGTTCATTTCCCTGGTACTGTCAGAGACTAAAAGACAATAAATAGACCATCTTTTAAGGTGACTCATACAACCATTCCATGTTTAACAGATAGTGAACTTAAGTTCAGTCACTCTTACAATTGCAATATATTTCACGCTTATGTCAACAATGTTGATATTACAATAGTATCATTGCATCAATAGTATTGTTTCTCCTATTAGTTAGGAAGTGAGAATAACAAGGCTTTTTTGTGCTCTGAACTATAGTCCTTTCTGGACCTGAAAGATGCCGATTTATTAACAAGAGTAATATTACAGTATCAATAAACTGGATTAATACTAACAACCACACTAACACCACAAGCGGTATTAGTGTAGGTATTTGCTTTCCACAGCAGTCAGAAGCAAAATCCTTCTCTTAAGGACAGCACAAATGCCACTGATGCATTGTGGCTCCTCACTAATTCTGGTTCACATGCTCTGCCATATAGTAAATCAGTGTTTGAGTGCTACTTTTATTTCCTTTGTTGTTAAATAGCGGATTCCTTAGAAACACTGAGCCAGAGTTGTTCAACAGGCAACCCACAGGCCAATTGTGATATGCAAGACCCTATAATTCTCCCTACAAAAGAAAAGGGAATGGCTAGCCATAACCTTATACAAGGAATACAAGTGCGTGTGTGTCTGCACCCACATACATGGGTGCACATGCATGCACAACACATGCATGTGAATACACGTGGACCCAGTGCCTAAATCCCTGTCCCTCCTCAAAACCCCTCTCCAACTGCTCTTCTGATCAATCTAGAGAAGTAGCAATGAGACCCAGAAGGGCTGAGGCAGACTGCTTTCTACCCTCACCACCTCCTTTTTGTTACCTTAAACCCGAGTTGGTGTAAAGTCATACAAACAACTTGGAAGAGGACGCACACACTCCCCTACCTCATGCCAACTTCAAGGCAGACACGAGATTCAGCTTGATGAGGGAAATTGTGCAGGGGCACCTCCTTTCTCCCATAAACATGCAAATGCATGTTTTGGTGCCTTTGCTCAGTTCCTCCTTTACACCCAGGAGAAAGGGAGTGAAGGAGATGGTACACAACTGAGGGGGACGTTTTACCCACTCACAAACAAGATGCATAGGAAGCAGAATGGAATAGAGCAGGCACTACCCTCAATCACTTGAGCAACAGCAGGAAAATGAAGAGCAACAGTAGGGAAGAACAAACATGTGATGACCATGGTGAAAACAGCACAATGTAAGGGTGCACTTCTGCAAGATGCGCACATGGAAGAAAAAGGGTTAGACATGCTGGAAACATGTTCTTGCCCTTCAAACAAAAGGCAAGACCAAGAAAACAGGCAGAGAAGAGAATCATACCAATTAGGCCTCCTCTGTGCTCCCGATTTGACTGCTAGGAACCAGTTACTTGACTTAACATCCTTACAGCTAGTAAAACAACCGGCACTGTGCTATTTCCAAAAAGCATCAGTATGATTTGCAATAACTTAAAGGAAATACCACTCACCTTACTACATGATAGTAACAAAACTGGACTCTTAGTACAGCTATTTTCAAACAAATTATTTTCTGCTGTTGTCTCCTGGCCACTGTAATATAATCCAGGTTGGAAGTCTTCCTCATCTGCTAAGAAGAGGGAACAATCTAGTCCTGCTGCTGTACTCCAAATACCATCACCACACACCTGAAATTCATGAGGAAGGGAGGACATTAGCAATTGTCACCTAAAGCTGGAAGGAGAGTACTTAACTCTTCTAGCCACACATGCAAGTAATACAGCTGACAAGAAAAAGTATTCTAATAGCTGGTACTTTTTCAACTTCATAACAAAGAAATTTCTTGCATGTATACTGAAAACTCTTTCCAGTATTCTTCCTAATGGCTGATTTTTTTGCCTTTAAATTATAAATCAGATTTATTTCCAATGGGCATCAGGTGAGCTTGGCTGAAGTTGGGACACTGCTCTCCCCTCCACATTTAACTGGGAAATGCATAAAATTGGGAGACAGTTAATATGTTGTACATTAATTTGCCTAAGGCCTAAGCAGGAAAACTCTGCATCTACTCTTCCACTAAGACAAGCACCAGAAGACATAGGCAAGGGTCTGGTCTAACCCAAAATCATTATTTGGCTATTCATTCAATGTGATGAAAAGTTCAAAACAAACAGAAAACCCACTGCCAAAACAGCTCTGGAAATACAAAAATGAACAACAAATATGGTCATGCTAAAGCTAAAAATGCTCAAAGCAATTGTTTAGAATACAGTGTTCCAAGGTTCGGCACTGCAACATCAATACCAGAGAAGCCAAATACAAGGTAGAAGTGAAATTTGGTAAGAAGGTACAACCAGTCACATTTCTCAGTTTTAGAACTTCAATGTGGCCAAAAAACAGTGGAATTCTGTGTAAAGGATACCTTGAGTAGATTTTCACAAGCTCATCTAAAGGTTGTATTCATAGCATAAGCCAAAGAAATTAAGGGCTCTATTACTAGGTAGCACACAGAGCCATAAACAAGGTCAGTTTTTAGAAGTTTCTTTGTACCCATTTGTATAAGAAGAAACCCTAAACTGAAAGAAGAAAAATACAGAAAGTACCTTTGCAAGACGAGGGACTGTTGTTGGGGAGTTTGAGTGACCAAGCTGGCCAAAGATATTACTGCCCCATGAATACACCTGTAAGAAACATAACAAACATCAGAATATAAGTCTATATGCATGGACACATACTGCATTGTAGTAGTACAACACATCATATGTGCAAACACACAGAAGTGAAGAGTATGATTCATGTACCAAGAAGCACATCCCTAATTTCCACTGTTTTCCTATATTGTCAGATTTTCTTCTCATGTTCAGAAATGGGATGCACCAAATGAAGTCATTGCAATCTTTAAACATAGCGTTGATGGTATATACAGAACATTTGCAGAAACAGAATTAAAATTCCAGATTGCTTCCAAGTTGCCTCCCACAAATGGAAACAAAAGTCCAGAAGCACAAGAAACAAAAACCTGGAAAACAAACATGACAATTATGTCATAGAAAAGCAATAAATGATAACAATCACTAGTACCTGGGATTTGGCAGTAAGTGCTAAGGAATGATGGCCACCAGCAGAGAGGTGAATCACTTCTTTACCATCTAGGCTTTTCACACATAGTGGCTGAAGCCTGTCGATCCCCAGAACCCATTAGGGGGTAAGGGGTGATGAGGAGGGGGGAAGAGGAAAAAAAGATTGTCAGAGGTAGTCTTAACACAAAAATAAATCCCAAGTTTTATTTTTCTCCCAAAACAGGTTAGATAAAATAAACACATGAGTGCTTTGGCAATAAACCTGTTTAGTCAAAAAGGTCATGAAGGACAAAGTTGATGATAAACCTCATCCCAATTTGGACAAAGTCAAAATATCACCAAAATTCCTAGTGATTACACAGTAAAAGTCGTAACTGATAGATGTTCAGTAACAATACAGCATGAAACACATTACTTGGAGGAACTTAGGTCACAACACCTAAAAAAACCAAGGTAGTTGACCAAACTTGAGAATTTGAGAAAACTGAATATTCAAGATGTCCTAGTGACCTATTGAATAAAAAAACAGAACAAAACACCCCACATTTATCAAAGAAGTCTCACCTTGGCAGAACATCGCCATGTCCTAGCTGTCCTTCCTTTCCCTTTCCCCAGCTCCACACCTCCGTTCTTAGAGAGGGTAAAAGAGCATCAGCCTCACCACTGTAGGTTGGAGTCAGAGCTACAGTCCTCATTTTTGCCCGCCCTACCTTCCGTAAGAGCCTAGGAGAGACTGAAAACGGGCCAAGAAATAGAAACACTGCTCATATCACTCAGACTGCGTGTTCCACAGTAACAATACAATTTAAGATAATTAAGACCTCTTTAAGAAGTCTTGATCAGTTGAGATTGAGAACAAAGACTGACAGGTAAGAAGATAGGTTACTGATACACAAAAGTAACATATGTGCTAAAAGTAGACAGATCACAACTGATTTTTGCCAGCTATTAAAAGAGGCATTAAGAACTATGCAGTTATACTGAAGCAAATTAACCAAAACAAACTATACATTAAAAAAATGTTTTGAAAGAAAATATGTCCTTGCGGCAAACAAAAGATTTCAATACTTCCTAAAATCTCCCCTCAGATCAGAGATCTATACTGAACTACAGCACCCATGCACCCATTCAGAGCAATTAACACTACTAAAAATCTATGAGGGAAGAAGTTCATTAACTTTGAAATCTGGCAGTGGGAACTGGAATATTTCTAGGTCCCTGGATCAAAATCAGCTCAATGCAGTAGGGATTACAGGTCACACAGATTTTTATCTGCTACGCAACCTATATGAAAGGGCTTGCCATCATTTTACAACAAGATGCCCAGACTACTACAGTGTTCCTGCTTCATCTTACTTTACCAATAAAGAACATTCCTAAACCCACTATGCGTTTGGTTTTCTTAGCATGCAGTATCTGCTAGTCTTCACTCCCTCCACAGCCTTCAAGTCCTAAAATATAGTTTATAATTCATAAACAACTTTGGTAGATGATTAGATTTGTGTTCAATAAACATGGTTTATTTTCAGTTATAAACCTCCACATTATAACTTTTCCTATTTGTTTTCCCAACATGATTTTTTTACCTTGTGACAGCAAGCCAGGCAGGGAAAGTCTTCGACTCCCTCCTTCAGATTCCTCTTCTCTTATATCTACTAAACTGGAACTCTTCTTCCCCTGCATGGATTCCAGCCTGACCTGCTCTTCTCGACTGTCTTTCAGAGCTTCAGGCCCTGAGGAACCGCTGCCAGATTGAGATCCTGGTTCACTTGAAGGTGTGCCATAGAAGTTCATTACTTTCTTCAGAGACAATGCTCCAGCTTCGTATGTAGCAGCTACTCTCACACCAACCGCTGATGCACAAGAGGCCACCAAACTGTTCAAGGCAGATGTGCTGGTACCTGAAGGGCCAGGGATACAAGCACTGAGTTGTTCTTCTTGAGAATGCTAAAACCAAAGAAAAAATGAAGACTGTCATACCAGACAGCACGTAACAGTAGTTTGATGATATACACATTCACTATTCAAACTATGTGCTATACTGAACAAGACATTATGAGGAAGCTTTTTATAATTAGGTATACATCTATTTGTCAGAATCACATTTTTAAGGTAGGGCCAAGCACCATTTCTACATGTACTGGGCTTTGTCTGTTGCACTTGTCTTGTAGCTCATCCATAAGAGATTGTGGGTCTGTTTCTTTCCGGTTTTGTTTTGTTTTCTTTTTGTTTGTTTTGGGCGTTGTTGGGGTTTTTTTGGGGGTGGGAGTGTGTTTGTTTTTAAATACCAAAAATTAAATCTTTGCAAACAAATATAAAAAGGGATTTTAGGCTTATTCTCAACTTTTCCCCCAATTAAAGAGCATCAGTGAGCTGTATTTACAGAGAGATAAGTTCTCTCTTCCATATGTTAAAACACAGTGATTCATGGATTCATTTTGCAAGGTCTACCTTAAGACCACTCTGGGCTATGTGTCCCCTTACACTACTGTTTCATCCATAGAAAGCTTAGTTAATAATCATCAAGTCACACTAGGGACAAACTGACTGAAAGCAGTTATTAGCACCAGCACATGATTACCTATAATATCAATCGATTTACCCACCAAATAAGAAATAATGCACGAGATATTTGCCAAATAGTTTGAATGTTAAAACAAGGACAGCAAGGTCCCATTTTCCCACCTAACACATGGTGGGAAAATATAAATATTATAGCTCATTTTATCCCACCAAAAGGAAAACAATCCTCGACTTCTCTTTTTTTTTGTGAAAAATTAGGCTAAATTATTAGGATTGGTCCTATTTACTTGTACTTCATTCCTATTTACAAAAGGTATGCCTACCAATACAGTAAAGCAAACTTGATTTGTATAGGAAAGCAAAGAGAAACAAAGGATTTAACTAATCCTAAAACATTACACGAGTCCTCACGCCTGCTCTTCACATGTATGCTCAGTTGTGTCAAGATTCAGTGAATCAATTCCAGGCTTGTTTTTTCCTGGAACTATGCAAGGGAAACAGTACTCTGGAAATATTCCAGAAATAATTGAGAAGGGGAGCATGAAATTACATGTTTCAGTCATTTCCTAACGGCAGAAGTTCTTGCACGAGTCTCAGGGGCCCACAACTGCTAGAATGCATTTGTACTAGCACAATGCAAAAGGAAGGACAACAGTGTTCACGCAATGTTTATTTCTCTGAAGTAAGTTTCCCTCAGAATTGGAAAATGTAACTTGCTGAATCACCATGTTACTGGACAGTTTGTTTTGGTTTTCCCCCCCCCCTTATTTTTTTTTTTCAATCAGAAGTGATAACAAAAAGCAACTATTTATTAGGCATTGTAAAATTTATCTCCCAGAACCACTGTGAAAAAATTCCTACTGTAACTATAAAAAAAAAAAAGAGAGAAATGTATATCTACACAACACTTGAAACGACAAAAGAAATTTTCAGAATTCTGTGGCCCAATATATTAAATCTATAGCAGAGTGGCAGTTTTTCTTGCAGACATTACCTTTACCATAAACCATCCAGCAAGACAGTACTCATGCAGGGACTGCCAGATTGCACGGCAAGATTTTGGATTAGTTTTCTGTCTAATAGCTTTTGGGTTGTATCTTCCCACCCACCCCAAATAAGATTTTTTTCAAAATAGTGAAAAATGGGAGTATTTTGGCAGGGAGCTGGGAACAGATCTTGAACCTTTGTATCAAATATTTTCTGATGCTTATCAAGAAATCACTGCTGTTCTGCTATAGTATCAAAATAGTGTCATTGAAGCATTTTCCACATCACACAAAACGGAGTAGCACTTACATATTTCCCATCCCTATTTATAATTTTATGTCACTCCTATATGATTAACATTAGAAGCCTTTTGGTCAACACTTTAACATTACCTTTACAATCTTTACTTGCAATTTAGAGTTTTTAATTGATTGAGAAATTAGATTTGTAAGAGATTTGTTCCATGTATAGAAAAGAAAGTTTTACCTTAAAGGTAAATTAGACAAGTACCAGCTTACTGCCTCACCAACTGGGAAACCCATGCATCATAAAACAGCTGGAAGAACGGGAAAATGGTTTACATGGTTCTGGTACTGTGGACCATGAAGAGGAGAGACTATAGCACTGTCAAGGCTGCTCACAGTAAAGGCTTACTATTGAACAAGGATGGAGGACAAGCTCTTCCACTTAAAAGTTGAGAACACATAGTAGATAAACACTTTGAAACTACAGAAACACCACAGCTACATCAAACTAACAAAATTTCTCATCTGTGAAAAGATTAACGTTGTCACATATACAAGAGGAGTTGTAGCAAATTAAGAGCTAGTTACTAGGTACTAACCTGCTCAGATTGTATGCACATGTTTTTCTCCAGGCTTTCATTTAATGAGCAATCTGATAAATTGATTAAGTACTCTTTCACTTCTTTTTTGTCTGGGAACAGAATATTTCCAGGACTAGAAATTCCACTGTCTTCCTGCCCATCGTTGCTGGAAAGTACACTTGCTCCATCAGATTCTAAAGCAACAAGCATATGTTCTTCCACAAGTGGTTTCTGACAGTCTTCACTTTGGCTACCTGTTACACTTTTTCCTTCTAGAGTCTCCAAGGAGGGACAGAAGACATGGTTTTCTGGTTGGTTATCAGACAGTGCTACACCCAGTGGGCAACAGTGACTATCTGAAATGATTACATGATCTTCTTTGTCTGTCATGGTAATAAGAAGTTGACTGCAATGATTGCACCTCTCTGGGATAGGCTTCATTTCCTGCACAGGGAGACATTGCACCAGAGCCAGGCTGTGGTAGGCTCCACAGGCGATCTGGAGCACAACACGCCCTGCCAGGTGCTCTACCTTCTGTGGCTTTGTCACTGGGAAGGTGGTTGTTATGAGACCGAGCTGGCAGCCACTCCCCCAAGCCCAGATCTCCCTGCTTAGTGATAGTGCCAGCGTGTGTTCCTCTCCGCATGCTAGCTGCAAAACCCTTACAGATAACAGAGGACTGGTTTCAGAATCAGAAATACTGATGGGTTGCGGCTCTGGCACACATGGCTGATTAGCAACTGCACACTGGCCAGCAGAATTGTTCCCCCACATGTACACCACACCACTTTCAGTCACGGCTCCATTATGGAAGCTGCCAGCTGCCACTGTAATAACATGGTGCCCAAGCAAAGTATTTTCTAAGATAGGACTATTAGCATATGACTCCTCCAGTTCTGATCTCCAGGGCAGTCTTCCAAAACTGTAGACCTCTCCACCTGGGAGAAAAACACAAACAAAACCATAAACCCAAACAAACCAACCCACCCCAAAACAAAACAACAACAAAAAAATCCCACTAGCATGAGTCTAATGAAGTTAAACCAATACAAAAAAATGAAGAGAGATTCAGATAAACAGGTATCGATTTTTAGCTTACTCCAGGCTCAGCAAAACTATGGCTATTGATATGTGAAGACTGCTGCTTGCTCTCTGCTATTGCTGCTGTTAAGTTCTACACCTCATGTTAACGTTACCCTGTGCACTCATGCACTGTTAAACTAAGTCACCCTTTTCTGCTAAAAATTCTACTACCCCCAAGTTAAGGGTACTTAAAATAGAAAGGACCAGTAAGAACATACAACATATTAAGGACATACAATCATGCTTGAAGAGCACGACAAAGTACAGATCTCATCCTTCCATACAGAGATCTAGTATCACCAATCTGTACTGTTTGCCTCCCTACAGTAAAACAGAATTGCCCTATGAGGCAGAAAGTGGGGGAGGGTGGGGGGGCTGTAACTGTGCCTTGCCACTAGTTTGATCTTGTATTGCAGCCTCTCCACAATTTCGTTCCCTTTACCTGAAAAGACCATAGCAATGCCAGTTCAAGTTACTTTGCTAATTCTAAAGAATTTTTTTTAAAACGAACAGTTGCTTTCACAGTGATAGAAAAATGGTAAGTCATATCCACAAACATTATCCTTCACAGGGCACGAACACACATGGAAAAAGTCCTTTTAATTATGAAAGAAACATGTTCTAAAAAACCAATTGGAGCTCCATAACAACTCCAATATAGGAGAGATGCTTATAGCAGGCTCACCAATAACCTGGAATCTTTCCTTCAAAAAGATCAGAGAAAAATCAAAGCAGCAACTTTCAGTTTAGTCTCCACAACCATAGGCTCATTGACCAGCACAAGTAAGGACCAAGCTACACAAACACTTAAAGGAGGCTGGCTTTTAGAAATACTGTGATTCACAGTGCCAAGCTGCTTGCAAAAAAGACTCACTTCAAGACATCTATTAGCTACACATTTTTCCAGAAGCACACAGAAACCAAAGCTCTTACACATCAAGAGAACCTCTTGCTATACTGTCTTTTTTTGACTGGAAAACTTCACAGGAAATATCATTCTAGGTTAACATGGTTCAGATTACATTACCATCTTTAAACAGGAAATCCAGAGCCATTGTTAAAAGGGAAAAAAAGTGTGAAAGACACTATGTGTATAATTTCTATTCCAACACAGTTTTAAATAACTTACAACTAAGAAGGAAATACTGGCAAAGTTAAATATCCAACTGTTTAGAAGTTGTGTATGAGACACAGAATGAAAAAAAAAATCTAAAATAAGAAAACATGAAAATAACTAAAGTTTGTTATTGACTCAAATCTTTACAATTAAGATGTTTATTACCTTCTGTTAGAAGTAACCCATGATGTATTCCAAGGGCTGCCTGCAGTACAGTCTTTCCACTGAGGCCTGGAAGCCTTTCTGGAGTTACTGAACAGGAACCAGCCTTCCAAACATAGACCAGGCCTCTCTCTTTGGCCCCTTCTGCCTCTTCTGAGCTACAAAAAGATTGGAGGAAATACAGAATCATCTTGAAGTTTCTTGTGGTTCAGTAACACATAGTTTGCTCTTCACATATGTGGAAAAGGCTTAGTAGTTCAGGCATTAGTTTTAATTTCAGGAAGTCAACATATTTCATTTACAATTTGGTAATCTTAATTTAAATGTTATTTAAATAAAAACCAACTATCTTCTACTTGAAATCATTAGCTTTCTTTTTCATCTGTCCTTTACTGCCTGAAAAGCAGCTGATCTTGTCACTAGTAAACTTAAACATACATTTATTCCCAACTGATATAGCCTTTATATTATATATTGTATTTGTTGCTTACAGCAAGGAGATCAAATTAATACACAATTCTACCATTGTATGCTGAGAGAGATCGTTGCATCAATTCTACCCACACGTAAGTAATTCTATTCCTATCTAAACAGTAAGATTTATAATGTTAACTCCTCCTGCATTAGAAAGCAAAAGGAACATTTCCCGTTTATTAGGTATTATTCATGTTTTGTATTATTCAACTTTTGGAAATCAAAGTGCAGGAAAAGCAGCCTTATAACCATGCTTTTATCAGTTATATAGAACATCAAGTATGCTGGAAGTACACATAAATATCTCAAGTAACATTTGCTTTAAAAGTAATTAAACAAAGGATGTTTCGTGTTCAGTTTTTACCATGAACGGATTGCTCCCATTCATGACGTCTTCAAAACATTACAGTTGTACGTATATAAAAGATGAGCTCTTACATATCTACCTTTAGAGAGAAAAATGAGTTTTGTGTTGCCACCACTCCCTCCCCTTAATTCTTAATGAGTTTCTCAGCTTCAAATGAGCCAGTCATTCAAATCAATTAAAACAAAACAAAATGAAAGATCCTGAAACACAATGGAAGTATCTGGGCTTGCTGGAGTAACTGCAACTATCCAAGGCTAGTTTAACACTTCAACACACCCTGGTTCGAACGCTCAGTCAGCAACTTCTCCCTTTCAGAAGAAAGAAATTCCTCAGAACTTTGACAACAAGCACGCAGGTTTCACAATTTATGGAATCACTTGTCTTAAACACATAAGTCATTTTAAACATCAATATAGACTGACAGCATTTCGAGTTAAATTAAGAGTTTACATTCATTTAAAATTTTACATAGAATAGACTGTTATCTACCCTGCAGGAAAAAGTATGTTTAGCTCCTTATTTGCCAACAGTCAATTCAACTACTCCTCACATAAATCAGTTCTTAAAGTTTTGCACAAACTTGAGAAGTTAAATATATAAGGTGGTGAGAAGAGCTTTGACACAATGGCTAAACAAAAGGGCACAAAACCCTAAATGTATTCCAATACTTAAGCAAACCCAGAAAAAGCTAGTCTGATAGGCTGCATTGTGGACAACTTAAGCAAGTAGCACATTCAAAAGCCATAAAGCCCTATTCAAGCTCACTATAGATTTTTTAAAACTAAAAATTTTGCTAATTGCAGTGCATAGGATGAACAATACCTGCGCCCAATCTGCCTCTGAAACATTTGAGATGAGAATAACTAAGAGAAGGAGTTCTCTTAGCTCTTGTGCCCATCCCAAATATCTCTTCTTTTTCCACATAACAAAAAAAAAAAAAAAAAAATCAACAAAAAGATGATAGTCAAGAACTGTAAAGTTCAGGTAAGTAATTTAATCCAAACAACATATATAATATTAAAATGCAGAGTCCATCTTGCATTTCAAATACAAAAATTGTGTTTAGAGTAGAAATAAATCAAAACCAAATCAATCGAGTAACACACAGATCAGAAAAAAAAGAAAAATCCAACATCATAGTTAGGACATTTAGCTAAAATCAAAACATGGATTTTACTCAGATGGGCAAAGCACACTAAAGAACACAACATGATAATACAGATATTTCATCAACATTAAATTTAGTCCAAAGTCTGATAATTAGGCTTTTATTCACTTAGTAAGTCTTCAGAGAACAGCATAAGAGAAATGTGGACAGTCACAAACCAGGATTTATTACAAGATGCTAGTTTTCTATCCCCAAAACATCTGACCCCTGTCTGGTATCTTAATGGAAGAAAGAAGGAGCAAAAGAATAGTCTACCACAGGGCTATTGATCCAGAATCAAAATTCACAGGTGCAGGTAACAGATATGATTTACTATTCACCAGAAAATATAATAAGTTGCGTTTTCCAGACATAACCGAAAGTAAAGCTAAGTTACTCCTCTTCTTCCCTTTGGTGTAAGTTACATAAAGAATATGCTGACATTACTTAATTTTACAGGATGATAATGAGCTGACATATTTCAGGGAGCCTCTGTGGCTTCACCTAGCTGCTAATTCTCACCTTCTTTCCTGTGAGTCCATCTGTCAGTGGCAGCACTCCATCACCACCAAATCACTCCTCTTTCAAAAGGAACAATATAATTGCCACAAACTGCAAAACATAAAAAAAGCTATTTAATCTCAAATAGTGTTAAACATAAAAACCAAACAAACAAAACCCAAATAACCAAACAACAGTAAACAAGAAGCAAAGTTTAGATCCCATGTTAAATAAATAAGCACTTCCACAACACTAGGATAAGTATTTAGTTCACTCACACTGAGTTGGCAGACAAAAGCTAAACAGTCAGACTTGTCCTACCTACTCACCTCACAATAGGTCTATTGTAAGGACATTCTGAACTAAACCTAGTTCAAAGGCAAGAATTAACATCAATCTCTCCCTAGAATTCTCAATATATTACTCAAGAAACATCAAAGCAAGAAAATCAATCCATTTTCAGTCTAATATAAGATAGAATTCTATGCTCAAGCTAAATTTATAAGGTAAACAGATTTATATGAGCAGAAAATGGATGAGAGTTGAATTCATAACCGTATTCCTGAACCAAAGCACATACTACTGTTAAAAGGTGCAGTTCTATGAAAGCCTGTGAAGAAATGCAGAAAGCCAGTTAAGAGTTCACAGCATTTTTTCATGCAAACTGGCAGCAGAGTATCTATGAAGATGTAAGATGACCACGGAAGCCAATGAGAAAAAAGTGGCTGCTCTATTTACGCTTTTATCCTTTCAAATTTTGAATTTTGCAAGTTCACCCCTCATAACTTTCAGGAATATATGTTTGTATTACTTTTCTTGTAATAAAACAAAGCTACAGTTAATCTTTGTTTCTTATAATCTGTTTGGCTTTTTAGTATTGAAAGAATTGTCATTTTCCTTGACCTACTGCCTCACTAGATGAAGTATTAAAAATTAACGCATAAGTTTCATACATAAATTCTTTAGAATTTTTGCTTTATTATAGTTGCTGTTTGATACCCATTGTAACAAAACCAGAAAATAAACTATTTAATATAATGGTCTTAAGACAGTACAACCCCAAGAAAAGATCCAGAATGAGTAGTCTTAAGCTCTTAGATATAGAAAACAGAAGTGGCCAGTCTTGATTACAAGGGACAATATATGCAAGCCTGTAACTTGCATACAGAAGTTCCAATTCACACTTGGAAATAGTAATCATCAAGCTGATAAATAACTGAAATAACTAACACAAATCCCAACGTTTCCACTGGACTGCTCTGTATAATGAAGTATCAAGCAAACCTTTATAGGCAGAAACAGCAACACATCATACCAATCTTTTCAGTTTTTCAAAAACAGGACAGTAAAAAGAGTGATTTGGGCTTCGGAGTTGGCAAAGAACATATCACAAAAAGATTAAAAGCCACAAAAAATGAAATAAAATTAATATGATAGTATTGTGATAAGTCACATGCACCTTGCTCAAAAAAAAACCCAAACCCAAAAAAACCCCCCAAAACAACAAAAAAACAGAGCGTACTTTCTACGAACAGATATACACCTAAGCCATGCTTGTCACCAGAAATGTTGCTTTCAAGACATTTCTCTCTCCTTCTCCAACAAAAAAGAAGGGGAAAAAAAGAAAAAAAAACACCTCACCTAAAACTGTAAAAGTTGACTTTCAAAATATTAACAGAGGAAGTCTCAAAAATATAAGGGAACTGTCATGCAACACTTAGTAACAGAGGTGTTGATGAAACATCAAAGGAAAATGGAAGCATATGTTTTGGAACATCTAACTTTTCAATGTGTTCTTACTCAAAGTACATTTGGGTTTGTGGTTTTTTTTAGTCTACACAAAACCAGCTAACCCTACAATTCATCATCTTGAAAATGCTGGCACTTCTCTGTGAAGAACTATAGCTTCCTGTATAAACATCCAATAGATCAGTGAATAAGACAAAGAAACGGGAGCTTTGATAGACTCAAAGTATCAACAATTGTGTCATTTATATCTTATATACTTATTCAAGATCAAGGAAGTGAGGCTTAAAATTCTTGGCCTCTATAATTTAGGGATTTAAAAATTATTTTTACTTTTATTTAAGGGCTCAAAGAATTTCTTTCATTTTCATGAACTTTAACCACAGAAAAATTTACTGTAATTCTCATGAAAACTTCTGACTATAACAAAACAAAGTTAAAGCCAGACATCTGATGGGCTGTCTTGCAAGATCTCCCTTCAAGGCCCAATTGAAAAATGATTTCTGCAATTATTAAGAAATCTGCCATACCAGTGGACTAGAAATTAAGAAAGTGATATGATGGTGGCGGTAACATTTTGTTTTCTATACAAAAGCTGACACGGTTGCATTGCTAATCATTTATGCGTATTAGGGAAACTGATAGTCAAACTGTTTTCTATCCATAAATGAGACATCTTTAAGACATTTTAAAATAATTTTCAAGTTCAGTACAAATATTCATTTATTCCAGCACATTATTCCCATTTCACAGCTAATAGAAAATACAAGTAAATTGGTCACAGCTACAAGCCAAGTACTTACAAATAAGAAGTATACTCCTGTTGGGAGAAAGAAACAATCTTCCTTGCTGATTTTCACCTAATTTCACATTTATATAATATTACATTGTAGCATTACATGTATATTATTTCTTTTTCATAAAGATTACCTGAATTGTTACTAGGTTTATGTTCATAGAAGTGAACAGCCAGGTACAATACAACATTCTCATGGTATGGAAGATTAGTATGATACCAGCACTTGCACTGCTCTGCCCAAACATTTATGTTCTACATTTTCACTTCAATACTGCAAGAGGAAAAAAAAAAAGCAGAATGCCAAATAGTGCCAAATTATGAAATGGATTTGTGTTACAGACAGATGGTCACTAGCATGACACTGATGTCATACTTTCCACTTACAGAGTAGAATGCTAATTCAAAGTCTCCAGAAATCAAACACTACCACACTATAACAACTCCTACAGCAGGGAATGACATAGAGTAGACATTACTCTCATTACTACGGGACTGTGTCCTTCACGGGACATTGACCATTCTTTAATAAGCATCACAGGTATAAAAGTAATCTTACAATCAATGCTGAACAAGAACAACTAGGATGCCCTTGACTTTTAGAAATAGTAGAACTCCCATTAGCCTCATGTACTTATTTACCTGTTACAGTCAGCAAATACTATAAATACTTCTACAACTTTCAGACTTGTTAACTTACATATGTACAAACACATTTTTAATAAATTTGTTGCATCATATTTAGCGATAACTTGCACTACTAAGACTGCAAGTTTGAGACTTGTTAACTTACATATGTACAAACACATTTTTAATAAATTTGTTGCATCACATTTAGCGATAACTTGCACTACTAAGACTGCAAGTTTGTTATACAAAATTATCTACTCAGGTTCTGAAGGAGGTTACCTCCAGGCTTCCTACTTCAAAACAGTTACCAACACTAGTCTTGTCTACATATATAAAATTTATTATTGTTAACTGTGATTCCCATATAATGTGTTACCAGTTCAAGAAGCTCTTGTGTTTTGACTAAGTACAATGTTTTTAACATTGCGTGATTAAGATATGCTCAGAGCAAACCAAAACAACTTGCTACTAAAATACAGCAGTGATCCCTTCAGATGAGGGCTCAAAGATTTTAATAGCAGTTCCAGTGAATGACTGATGGTAACAAACAAGATATAACAGTCAAGGAGGCAAGGAAAGAAAAATCACAAAAAGGAAAGGGCCTAGTATCAGCTAAAAGAACACAGCTGAAAACTATCTGCTATAGCATGTAATTAGTAATTTAAAATATACCAAACTCATAAGAGACTCAAAAACTTCTGCATATCCCTTCCTCCTCTTTTTCTTTTAAAATTACACCTTCTTATGTGTAAGCACATGTTCAGGTGCTTACACTCCTGAAAACAGTTAACTCTGCAGAAAATGAAAGATGGTAAGTATAGCTAGTTTTTATGAATTGCTGCACAACACCAGTGATCAACTACCAGTCATCTATGACTACTTGAGTTGCTTCTCAGTGTCTCACCAAAATATTTTTGTGCTGGAAGAGGAGGTCTGTGACAGTGACAGCATGCTACGTCATCTGTAAACAAAACTGCAGCCACGCTAGGACTATCACTCAATAGACTCTGAAAGTTGAAACAGCATTTACTCCTAGGCAACCAAGTCATGCAAAGCAAAAGGACTTTGAAACAAAAGTGGTAGGAGATAAAGGGGCATACTAGTTTAAGTGATGTCTTCCCATCAAAAGGGAGGAGTCCTTTAGGAAACTACAGAAATAAATCTGAACATCTCTGCTCTACCAGTCTCCAAGAGAGAGCAAGAGCTGGACAGCCAACACTTTCGGTCAGAGCTGTTCTTTAGCCTTTCCGCCCCCCGCCCAGCTTCCCAAGCCCAGTCCCAGGCTGAGAAGAGGCCTGTTCCCTGACCACCAGCGCAGCACGCCACCTCCAGTCCTAAAGCTCAGGTGGG
>JMFS01129546.1:0-74930 GCA_000699545.1 Podiceps cristatus | reverse complement strand
TGTTTCCAGGGATGGGGCCTCTGGGCAACCCCTTCCAGTGTTTAAATGACCAAGTCTCTTTTTGCGTGCAACCTAGGTATCTTTCCATAACTTAATTTCTCAAAAGGGCAGAGCTCTTATTTTAGAATAAAATGATCAAATAATAATACTTTTATTAATAAAAGAGAATACAAACATGCTACACTTTGGGTGCCCCTTTAGTGATAAAATGACACAAGTCTGTGTGAATGCAAAATGTTGAGAAACATCAGGGACCAATCCATACCTGTGCCAACCATAATTTGAACAGCTTGTGGTCCACTGTCTATCACAACACAGTTAGAAGTTTTAAATAAGCTATTGACACTTTATCTCATTCTGCAAAATACAATATTATACCACAGAAGAGACTGGGGTCTACAAGGTTGAATATATGCATGTGCTGTCACTTAATTACATATATATTTTATAAAGGCAATATAAAACATTAGAAATGTAAAATATTACTTATTTCATAAGATCTTTGGGATCTTTGTCATCGATATTCTTCTTCTAATTGTACTATAAAGGCTAGTATTTAAAATGAAGCAAACATAATAGTTTTATATAGAAACACCTATTGAAAACCTGCAGTATTATGACTCATGTATGTAAGGATTTGCCTTACACATCTACCTAAGTTACATATGTAAAAATTTCTGGGTTTGCCATTTCAGAAGAAATGCATCCCTTGATGGCTTGTACTACAATGAACACAAGATATGTCTGCAAGTGGCTTTTCTATATTTGTGTCCTGTATGTCACAGTCAAAATGTATTTTGGAGCTGTCGAGCAATGCTAAAATGTTCGTGTACAACAGATCTATTAAATATATAGAGATAATAGCTACCTCTATATGAGTCTGTCTGTATAAATGTCTAGATAGACAGATAGATAGATAATTTTGGCAAATTAAATCCTCTTTCCTTGCTGATAACACATCTGCCAGCAAGTGTGCTGTGTGACAGACATTTGCCCTTCTCTACATCAATACCTGATAGTTAGGCAGAAAAGAGGCAACATCATATTAGCATATCTATTTCCCTCTCTTTCCTCTACAGGTGCTAAATAATTAGTACTGGTTGAATTATTCATTGCAAATAATATTCATTGTGAATTTAGCCTTGGTATTTTTG
Organism: Podiceps cristatus; assembly: GCA_000699545.1. Lineage (NCBI taxonomy): Eukaryota > Metazoa > Chordata > Aves > Podicipediformes > Podicipedidae > Podiceps > Podiceps cristatus. Next base: position 73,776 of record JMFS01129546.1, on the reverse strand, counting down.
TGGGTTTGGTTTTTTTTTTTTTTTTTTTTGCTTACAAATCATTCAAGAGGCAATTCTGAATTCTGCAAATATATTCACTACTCATAAGTATTCAACAAATTCTTGGACAAAGTCCTTTTGGTCTAGAAAAAGGCTGGTGCATAAATCAATTTCTACAGACTATTATAACGTATGACTGTCCATCAAAGGCAGATGCCGTGGTTTTTCTGTTCTTGTTGGTAGACTTTAAATTAATAAAAAAAAAAAAAAAAGGGCAAGTGAAAAGTGCTAACTAGCAAATAATCCACACCTGAAGTAAATTTTCTGGCTCATAACCATTTATGAGACTTTTGAGATTAGCAAATAGAAATTACAGAGAAGCAAGGAAATTGTGAATATGCTAGTGAATCTATTCTTCATTTTGTGCTGCCAATAGTTTAAGTCTAACCAAGCATTATTTGGAGAATAGGAACTATGGTGTGACTGCCTCTGTATCTGTAGTAATTGAGTCCCGCTCTAGAATACAGCTGTATCAGAAGCAGTAAGTATAATGATAATCTAAGAGAATAGCATAAGCAAAGATTCATAGAATACCCGATTACAGCTAACTGGGATAAACATGGCTACTTACAAATGCACATTTTTCTTCAGCATTCCTGATTGGAGTTTTCTATTCCACTTCAAAGCTGAGAATTAAGAGTTTCTTCATAAGCCGTATAACACCAGTGTATGCATATAAAGATATACATCACCTATCATTTTAAGCTAGATGGAACTCAGAAAATTTGAGCTGAGAGAAACTTTAGGAAAATAAAAGAAATGAAAATGTGCTTATAAGACAACTTTGGAATAGAGGTTACAGTTAGCCCGCTTGCAAATGAGGTATCCCTAAAGCCTTTATTAAAAAGGAGTTGTTCTCTGATCCAGAGTTCCTAAGTAGATAGAAATCAAGGGCTGTATACCAGGGAAGGCTATGCACAATTTCTTCTAATCAAAAAAAATGGAAGAAGTGGATCTTAAAATATCTGCCAGTCACTCAGCACTGTATTCATCCAGCACAGGAGGACAAATTATAACGAAGTCTATTGCACTCCAGCTTCTTCTGTCCTTATGCATTTTTTTAAAAGCTTCACACTCTCCCTTACATATGAAAAGAGGAAAATTCTGCTGATTTTTTATCACTACAGATGAGGAGAAATTCTGCTCAGTTATGGACATCCTGCAGGTCAACCCCTGCTGAGTCTATTTGCTGAGTCTTGAGAAGGTTACTGGAGCAGAAATATCACCTACCCTTCTATACAGAGTGACTACACGGCTTGAAAAAGTTAACATTTCAAGATTACACAATATTGAGTTCTATGTGCAACCTTCGAACTATGTAAATTCCTTGCATCTTATAAAATGGAATATAATCAGGTGGTTTAATGTCAGACGGCATCCAAAGGTAATTGCTTTTCTGGAAGAAAAAAATAATAATTTTGTAATATTCAGCACAATTTTCTTTATCATTTTCAGAGGCCCTGTGTATTTTAATCTGTATTAGAAACATTGCTAAATCATTTTTTCTTTAAAGTTCTGTTAGCTTTTAGTGAGGGCTTTTGGTCTTTCTGCTGATGAAGAGCAATAGGGCAACAAACACCACAGATCCTTTGAGCCCACAGATATTATTATTAACCATAGTGAGATACATTAAACAAAAACATGGAATTAGCCTCACACCTCTTTACAGATGCAATGGATATTGATACAAAAATGCCCATGGGTGTTTGACTGGGTTCCAAAACCAAAAGTGTCTGAACGTCAAAGTACAAATGTGACACTTCAGCCAACTCCTTCATGACAAAGCCAGGTTCAGCATGGCAAGACCTGCTGATCCACATAATTTCACTGACTAGGACACTAGAGAGAATGCAACTGAAGGCAGTGCTTGAAAATTCTCCCTGTGAGGCTGCTTTAGACAGAAGAGGAAGCATCCCTTACTACCCACGGGAAAAAGAAATAAAATGAGGTGGTTTATTCACATCCAGCATTGTCTTGTAGCCACTTGTTTGTCCTAGACAGCACAAATCCTTCACTGCCACATAAACTACTAGCTACCGGTTGGTATTCTGCCGAAGATAGCTTCATCTTTTATGCACGTACAAATGAGCTTGCATTAACACTCCTTTTTTAGGGAAGCATGTAGTCAGTCTGCAGTATTGCACTGTATTTAATTTGATCTAACTTTGGCTATTGCCAGAATGGTCTGTCTTATTTCTCTAACCATCGTCTCTTCTGGACAGGCATTTTCTCTCTTTTCTATACGGTGATAGTGAAAATGTGCTGGATCAGACAGTCTGATTTTGGAGTTAGCGTTCTACAGATTCAGGGAATAAGAATCTAAAACAAGGAAGACTGAAGACTGGGGCTGCCATCTTCAGCAGCATTTGCACTACCTAAGAGAGAATGTGAAATTGCACCTTCAGGTTTTGGGTGCCTACTGGTGTCAGAGTAGACTGCAAGACTATCAAGAGAAATACCTTTATTCATTCCAGAAACTCATCTCCAAGTGCTCAGATTTCCTAACTTTCAGCTTCCTCCTAATGTAGGGATATAATTGTGTACAGTGTGACTGTGTTTTGAACAGAAATTAAGGAACCAGACATAGGTAACTGCAGGCGTGATGAGGCCTTCGGACAAGAGTTGGTAGAAGCAGGTTTAGACCAGAAGCATGCACTGACAGCAGCACAACATGGGTAAATCAAGTTCCTGCTTTGTGGCACTTCCATGGTCTGACACACTGTGTGCTGTCAGGTCTAAGGAGCTGAACCTGAAATCCTGTGCCTCTAGTTCAAGCCATCTTGACGGCGTTTCTCCTAAAGTAAGGAGAAGCGATGCTGTCTCCAGCCGTGCTTAAACTGTGTTAAGCTTAAGCTTAAGGACTGTCCAGCTCGTAATTGGAGCTCATTCCTATTTATATCTCACCAGGCCCCATCAAATGTTCAACCTCAGATGGCACATTTTGCCACTGGTCTCAGAAACCTGGAACACGTTTTTGGGTTGGTTTTTTTTTTTTTTTTAACCTCCAAAAATTTCTGCCTTAAAAGATTGTTTTACTTTTGACTAATTAATTACTGGGAAGCTGGAGACAAGGCTTATGTTTATTGCACTGAGACAGGTTTTTGAATGCAATTTCTGTTGAGCTGAGGCCAGATATTTCTTTTTTTCATCCTTCCTTTGTGATTGTTTTACACTATGAAGCTGTGTGTAGTCTTGCCCTTATTTACACAGGCTTAGTAATATATTTTTCTGACCACACAATGTACTGTTGTACTCATTGCTGTCCTCTGTGAGGGGACCTGAAGGCTGATCCTCTTGCAATGGTGTCATTTATACTAGCTAGAGCTCTGAGTTTAACTTATCCCAAAGCATGCCATCTGTGAAGCAGAGATGAAATTCTATGGCACAACAGACCAATCTACCCTCCCTATAAATTTCATGTGTATTTCTAATCTTGCATATGTATTTTTAAGTGCTTTTCCTTTTCCCTCGGAAAATGGCAATAGTAAAATATCCTCTTCATGTGAGGGATTTCATATTGTGTATTTCTCTGCGTCCCTGGTCATTTTATTAAGTTATTTTCATTTTCCATGTTGTCCTAATGAGCAAATTCCTGGTCTTTATAAGCAAAATAAAAGGAAAAAAATATGCTTGTTTCCACCATTAGCTTTAAATATTCACCACTGGAAATAACAATAGTATAGCAAGCCTGGTAGTTAAGGCTTAATCTAAAGTGTGCTTTTTATTAATACTTGTGGCAGTGCCTTTGCTTCTGTCCCAGAACACAGGCATCCCAACAACTCTTAGACTTGCTGTACTTGTTTTGGGGTTATCATACACAAGCACGTGTACACATTGTCTGCAGTATATTAACAAGTAGTCAGTTTGTTGCAATGGAAGATCATCTAAATCCACTAAGTTCTACAAAGGAGTTATAGTGAGCTGCCTTGCTCTTGTCCATGTCAACCTTAGATTTATTGGCAAAAGTAAGTGAGAATTAGATGGGAATTTCTGGGATCGTGACCAGAGTGCTGGAGATTAATATTGGTCTTTTTTTTTTTTTTCCATATATATTACAGATGATTCATCCTAATGTTGACAAATCCAGAGTGATTTGTGACCTAGCTGAGAATGCAGCTTCCATAATTTCTTGACTATGAAGAAACCCAATGGACAAAGAAAAATTTTTCCCATGTAGCAGTCCTGAGTTGGTAGCTTATTTTCTACATGGAAGAGGTTTTTGTTGTTTGAAGTGTGAAAGAGAATGTGACTATAATTTGCCTTTAAACATAAATAATATGTTTATATCATATAGTCAGTTAATAACTTCATGGAAGAATTACTGCTCAGTTGTCCACTATGCTTTCCTTTAATTTTTATTTGACTATCCCTTACCCTCTTTCTACCTAGATGCAAAATTACAAGGAAATATCCATCTAGTTATTCTACAGAATGGACAAACTCAGGCCAATAACTTTATATCACTACCAAAAGTCTACTGAAAATAGATCCAGCTATTTATTTTAGACATCGTAAAAGGCAGGTTATTTTATTTGGATTCAGTTAATTGAATTTGTGAAATTCATATATGAATTGTAAGAGTGACACATCTCTAAAACTTCCCAAATGTCTAAAGTACTCAATCATTTGTATACCTGAGAAACAATGAAAAAAAATAATTAGAAGTGGGAACTAATGGTTATTTTATCTGGGGAGACACGGGTATTATAGGTCTTCTAAGACAGGAAATAAATGTTTACAAATGTTTACAAAATATTTACAAAAATGATCTCGGCTTGAATTATTTTTCTGCTTGCCTGAATCATTTGAAACATCTCCAGGATCTTGGCTGCTGCCACTGAAAATAAAAACATAGTAGATTTTTAAATATACAGTGTGGTCTACTTGCTGATTTTTATTTGTGATTTCAAGTCCTTTAAAATAAACATGAAAATTATTCCTCAGTAGAATGCGATGACTGAGTATTTTGTACTTCACACAGAACTACTAGAGACTCCATACGTAGAATGCAGCAGTACACAGTTATACAATGAGCTTACCAGACTCCCACACATATGGTACATGTGCTTTATTACACAATGAAAATATAGAAGTGAAAGCCATGGCAGTAATTCATCATGTACTATATTTCATAGTATGCATTATCATATGTACAGGTCAATTCAATAAATATCACAGGCATATAAAAACACAAATGTTAGCAAAACCAGCTGCTAACACCCAGGTCCTGAAAATGTCACTAACACACTTATTGCAATTCTTTGTACACATGGTTAAAGAAATATTTGATTATATGAGAAAGGGAAAATGAAGTAACATTATCCAGTAAAAGAAAAAAAAATAAAAATGGATGATTCTTTTACACAGATAGGAGCTGAAAAACACCTTTTACAATAAAAAGTCAAGCAGCTCAATCTACTCAATATATCAAAAAGGCAGATAAGAAAAAATTTGAACACTGTGTATAGGAAGGCAGAAACAATATTGGGGCAGGTGAGTGCCTTTTCAATCTAACTAATAGAGATATTAAAAGATATATTAGTGGGAAGATGATATTAGCTTCAGCCTTGAAATAAGACTCAGTATCCTAGTGGAGAAGGTCATTAAACACCGGAATGGCTTAGTAGGTGTAAGTAGAGTTGTCAATGCCTGGAATCTTTCAAATTAGATCCTTCAGAATACTGGTGTTGAGTAACATTTCCACAAGAAACACTGCCTGGGTTTTCTAATGACGTGACTGTGTTTTTACCCTCACCTTTGGTACCTCTCAACAGATACCTGTGAAACTCTTTCTTTATTCTCTTCCTTTACAGAAGATCAGGAAGCTTTGTGTTGTCATCAGAATATTTTCAACTTTATATTAGGACATAAACTACAATGAAATCTGTAGGCACAAATAGTCATCTCCCAAAGCCTGGAAACTAATCAATTGCCCAGATATATTCTCATGCTTAGGTGATTGCTAGACTTGGTGTAAGTAAAGAATTTCTCTACAAATGTGTGTTAGCTGAGATTTTAGGATGTTTTATTACTCTCTGCATCACCGGAGATGGAATTCCCAGGGAATTAACTTCAGATTGTTATGGGGTTTAGGATTTTAAATATATGCGTCTACATGTAAGCTAGTAGTTTCCTCTGTACTTAACAGAGAACCACTCAGACAGTTCAGGAAGGCCAGGATGTAGCTGAGCTGACCAAATGTGGGTAGATGCCTCCTTTAGAGTGAGCTGAACACCTCCCTGGACACCTTCAACTTATGGACTAAATCCATATTGTCGTGGAAACTTTTGTACTTCACTTTTATGGAGACAACAGCACTTAGTTGTCTAGAGTCTGGAGTTTATCAACACCTTTGGTACAAATGCACAAGTGTAACACATTTAATCATCTGACATTGCGGGGCTCAGCATTGGGAGCACCCTAGTATCGCCTGTTCTCTTCTGTAGACATGAAATGGTTCAGGATTTCAGTGAAACACAAGCTGTTCGACTCAGGGAAGGAACAGCTACAACTCTGTGAAATTTAATGGTTTGTAATATGTAAGAGTGAAGACTAAATGATCTCTCCCAGCTTTAAGTGTCATTATGGTTGTTCAAGCCTGAAATGCAGGTTACTGACACCCTCTTTTTGTCAAAGTATATTGCTGCCATGAAAAGAAAGTAAAATCAAAATTCACAAAGTGTTTCTTTTTACATTTGTTTATGGTCATTCTGGCATTATGGTCCTTCTCAGGACATGGCTAGACATGCTATTTTCCTCTTCTAGAAACAAAAAGTGCCTCTTCAGTGTAAGCTTCTCTACAGGATTTATCAGCTCTGAAGCTTAGAATCAGTTTATTCTTTGAACAAGCTGTCCTAAAAGGTGCTTGTTGAAAATGTGCCCCAAGAAATTAATTGTCAAAGACAACCCCAGGGAGAACAAATGCTTCCAAAAGTACTTGGTGATACTTACCATCTATATACGTTTTTATGTTTCCAGAGCACAGCCCAAACACTCATAGTTAACATTAATTATATTATCACTTGTAAAGTGGAACCATTTCAGGGTGCAAAAGCTTATACAACCTATTTTCCACGAAACTCTGAAGCATGAGATTTGCAAAGCTGTAATGGAAGTGGGTTTTCTGGTTCCCCAGATAACACAGCCATGATCTCAAAATCAGTACATGAGTCAACCCTCAACTCGAGTGTTTCTGTAGTGGCTGTTAGCTTGGTTGGCACCACACCTTCTTATATGCATGGAGAGTCTGACCAAAAACTTCTGAACGTGCACACACACACTCGTTTCACCAGAATTGCACCTGGACACTTGAGAGTTTCCCACTAAATACTGTGCTCTTTTCACCTGACCTACCTGCTGACTAGATATATAAATATTTCAAGGATATCTATTTCATGAGAGCTGAATAACATGAAAAACATGAAATAATGACAGAATGTCTTTAAAAGGAAGAAAACTAGTAATGAAGTAGAAAAGAGAAAGAAAGAAAGAAAAGGAATAATGAGATGGGAGAAAGGAATAACAAGAATGAAAGAAAAGGGAGACCATGGCGCTGTATCTCTGGATGGCTAATCAAGTGAAATTTTATTTGGTATAAAATCAGTGTGAGGTCATCTTCAGGCACAAGTATATAACAGAAAGCCAGGCAAGGACTGCTGATGCTCGCGGCCAGTAATTTCAATTACATGTAAAATTTGACCAATGCACAGTCAGGAGTCTTTTTTTTTTTTTTTTTTTTTTTTTTCCCCTAAAGATATTTGCTTTGCTTAATATCCTTAGTTACAGGAGAAGAGGAGAAGCAAATAAATCATTGATGTTGAATAACTTTTTAGTATTAAAAGTGGAATGAAGTCTGGAGAACGAGTGAGAGGTTTGCTGTTTGACTTCAATCCCAAACATTCAGATGTTAGTCCAGGCCTCTTGATCTTAATGAACTGAGGAGGGAATTTAAATATGAAAGTTTTATTACAGAGTTCTTGCAATACTATCTCTGTCCTGGATGAGACAAAGCTTATGAAAAAGATCTAACTGAACATTGTTTTAAAATTTTAATCTGACAGCTCTTTTGAGGTTTGGATTTGGTTTTAAGTAAAAGTTTGTGTGAATATTAACAGAAATTTTTTTCAGGTAGGTCTGTGCCTTCCCTGCTGTCTTTCTGTCAATGTGGTCCTAAATTGCTGATTTTTTTTAATAAGTTTGCTCTTGGTAGTTGCTAAGCAAAAGACATTCACTAACAAGGAAGATGTTGACATCATATATAAAAAGAGATATCAAACACATGTTGAACAAACAGGAAAATTATCTGTATCATTTGTGGTCATCAGAGGAATACTTGTCACAAAAGCAGGTAGAGCAGTTTCAAACAGAAGTGCAGTTTCAGAGTTACCACTGTCCCTTTTATTTCTGTAGGGGGTTCATTCAAAAAGACACACTCTGCAGGATCGAGTAGAAAAAGCTTCGATTAGGGCTGTACAGTATGTGACTAAAGGATTTGTTAACCTTAGCGCTTCAAAGCACACTTGAAAATAAGATTCAAATGGGCTCTTTCTTTTATGGTTCTGTAGTGATAAACGAGTTCTCCATGCACCAATGCACACGATTACTACTTCTCCAACATTGTGACTCTGGATGAACGCTAGATCAGTCTGAGTAACGTCCAGCACATTTCACCCATACTAAATAATGTATGTCATGGCAGGCCTCTCCATTTTGCTTAGGAAAGAGCTGCAAGTCTAGTCATAGCTTTTCTGGTGTTATATCATCAATCTTCAGATGTTCCACCGAACTTGAAAGGTTTTTCCAGTAAAGAAAGGAAAGGGAAGGGGAAGCCCAACGGGTAGTCAGTATTTTTTCTTGGTATTTTTTTGTGGGTTTTTTTAAAAAAAAAAATAAAGTAGATTTAAAGTTAAAGAATGGTTTGCTTCAAGTTTCACTCATAAGCCATGTTTTAAAACCCTTATGCTTGAATCTCTGCAAGAAGCTTACTTCCTAATGATCAGTCTATGAATTAGTGGAATAATTCATGACATGCCCTTATGATCAATACCTTTAAATGTGCCTGTGGGTAACAACACTCATGATTCATACCAGTATAGCAAGTGGAACTATTCAAATACTTAAAGTTATTCACAGGTGTAACTACTTACCAAACCCTTTACTCTTCATATGAAAGTGAAATACCCATTTTGCCACCAGACCCAACTGAATATTTTATATTTAGGGTTATTCTGATTTTGCAGTGCATTATTAGCAGTGTTAGGTGTAGTTATTCCTCCCCACCCCCCTCTCTCTCTCAGTATAAGAAAAGCCTCCAAAATGTTACTCTTCCTTGAGAGTGAACACATTCCACAAAGGGTACTGGAACATCTCTCTTCTTCAAGGTTTAGATGAGCCATCACTTTCACCTCTTGTCTATAACTGATAGCTCTTGGTCCTGGTGACTTATTGCTTGATTCAGGACTTTGTACCCTGATGGCTTCTTTTTCCTTTTCAGAAGCTGATTTGTCCTTCAATTTAAGTCTAATACTTTAGAGCCTAAAAATTTAGAGACTTGCCTCTGCTGTTTGCTGATGCTGCTCTTTTATCTATACCCCTTGAATAGCTTAGGTTAGTCAGTCTGTCTGTCTATCCGGCTGTCTATTTATCCTATTCTATTTATTCTCTTCTACAGACAAAGCTTTGTTCATGGCTATGCACATTTTAAGCCCTAGCACAGCTCTCTCTGTACTCTTCCCAGGAAAAGAAACTAACTTTGTAGTAAACATATTGGCAACATCTAGGAAATATTGGCATTTTTTAATATAAATATTACATATATCTTGCATGCATCTGAATAATATGAATTTACTTCAGTTTATGTAAATTATATCAGTCTTCCAACATTTGCAGTAATATTCAAAGGAAGCTGTAAAATACAAAATTACAAGTAATGATGGAGTTAAGATAATCATAGTATCATAGAGTGGTTTGGACTGGAAGTGACCTTAAAGATCATCTAGTTTCAACCCCCCTACCATGGGCAGGGACATCTTCCACTAGACCAGGTTTCTCAAAGCCCCATCCAGCCTGGCCTTGAACACTTCCAGGGATGGGGCATCCACAGCTGCTCTGGGCAACCTGTTTCAGTGCCTCACCACCCTCATGGTGAAGAATTTCTTTCTTCTGTCTAATAGAAATGTGCTCTCTTTGAGTTTGAACACATTATCCCTTGTCCTCTAATAATAGTTGGGCAACAAATGAGACTCTATTTAGACTCTTTGTTTTAGTTTTCCAAAAGCTACAGCCTATAAGAAAGGGGATCAGAATTTCTAGAGAAGTAATTTAGATTAATTGAGCTCAAGCACACTGGATTTTTAACTGGTCTTAGTCAACAGACATGAGAAAAAGAGAGTAGAAACAGTCAGGAAAACAGAAAGAAGATAGACGTGATCACAGCACATTTCTTCTTCCTGTCAGGAGAGAGGACTTGGGAAGAGACTTTGAAAACATTTACAAAGGTATTACTAAGGCACATAGCTCTGGACCATTTGTGATTTTATCCTTATTGGTTTGGAAATGTGAAACAAATACATTGTGCCGAGTATTGTGTGTGTGTGTAAGATACTATTTCAGCACTGCTGCAAATTTACATTATCCCAGAGGAAGGTGTGACAGGTAACAAAACTGGGGGTGTCCCAGCGTAACTGATGCTGCTGGTAAACAAGCCTGGAAAGGAAAATGGAGACCTTAAAGGAGAACTGTTTTTGCCAGGTTACAGTCGAGGTTGCATCTCATTCGAGGGCAGAACCTGGCAGCTGTCTCAGGCATTAAACCATTCTGTTCAGCAAACTGGAGAACTGTTGGTACTCCCTATTTCCTTCGGACCTTCACTTTGGCTCTCTGGGATAGCATTGTATGGCAATATAGTATATAAACTTTCCCAGCTTCTGATATATAGTGCAATAGTTTGACCCTCACACTAAATCAGTTATGCCCACTGAAGAATAGCAAACACGCTTGCCAACTCCTCAGCAGGCAGAAAAATCCATGTTTTGATTCAGTTTTGGTTTCAGTGATCTTTGCTCCCACCTGGTATCTCTAATTGACAGCTTCTTTGCGGAAGATGGAGATAGCAACATGATTCTAGGCTTTAGCTTTAAATTATATTTTTTAAAACCTCATGAAGTTACAGAGGACTGATTTACTCTGAAGGGAACTCTGATAAACCCTCTCAGCAGAAATGAGGGAAAGCAGGAATAGCACCAGTTAGTAGGAATAGCACCAGTTACAACGGTGATGCAAACAGGAGGATCGCGCACAGGGGACTGGCGTGCAGCCACCGCCGCGGCAGAGCACAGCAGGCTTGCTCATCCTCTGCGCTGCACAACCTGTATTTAAAACACAGGCAATCGGGTAATAGTGTTTTCGACTGGAAGTGTAAGAGTGTTATGCCATCAGTAGGTGCAGTGTAACCTTGCAACTTGGATTTCAACATAGGTGTTAGCAGCAGCAGGACAAGGCTTAGCTCTCTGTTACTTTCTCCATTTTGTCTCTCGGAAATCCCTAGGAGGAAAACTTTGTTGTCAGAGCTGTAAAGCTCTGGAGCTAAGCAGTGGGAGCAGGTCTAGGTCAAGATAGATGAATCCTACATATAGAGCAGCACTGCCTTCTCTTTTTCTGGGGTACAGTTGTCTGAAAGAATGTACAAGGTGCTACACTGATCTTCATTCCCTTCAGGACTCTGAAGACTGTTTCATAGGAGGGTATTATCTTGTTACCAGTTCGTATTTTGGTTCTTATGTAAGTTCTGACTTCAGTGAGATTTTAGCTTAATAAAGATGAAATAGCATTGGCAAAATTACCTGAAAGGAGGGCTCTGTGTGCATGTAGGAGAGGGAGGATCCTAGGTCACTTATATGGGTAGAGAGCATGGGGCAGGCATCCTGGGTCACTCGCACGGTGCATAAAGAGCAGAGCAGGATGAAGGTGTCCTGGGATGCTTGTGTGAAATTGGAGGAACGATGTGAAAGGTACAGAAATAGGGTCTTTTCTATTTGTTATATCCACTCACTGCATCCTCTAAGTGTTCAGCAAGCAGCCGGAGACCAAGCCTTAAAACAGCAGCAGCTAAGCATGTGTCTGTTCTCCGGTTCTTCATCCAAGGCTAAAAACATCCCCTTACACCTGTTTTTCTTCTCCCTTCAATAAAACATTGCAGAGCAAAAGGATTGAGAATTTTTCTGTTCATATCAGGAAAGTTTGGGTAAAAATTAGCTCAGAAGCCTCTGTTTCAAGCTTGAATATATATTCCTTTAAAACCACAAGTTCCTGATCTCAAGCAGCAATTTTAAAGGAGGCTTCTCCTTTTGTAATAAATTGATTTGGTTTAGCTTGCTCTCTTCCATTGGACTCTTTTGGATTAGATTGTTGAAGAACAGAGGCCTCATCTCATCTATGTAAACATTAAAGACCACATATACTTTCCACAAAATAAGGATTGCCTCCTATTAACAAAGTTTTCCCTCCCTGCCCTGCCTTGCTCCCATTGATAGTAAATCTGCGGCACTCTATGTATGTTTTTTTATGAAGCATTTTGGGATACTTCAAAATGAATTTTTTAATAAAAATGCAAATGTAAAAAATTATTATTATTGTAAAAACATGTTGGCCCACTGTGCCGTGTAACATTCTCAGGAGCAGCATTCTTTCAAACTGGGATTTGAAAAACAGCACAGAATTTAGCTTGAATCAAATGGCATTATGTATTTAGTCATTTATCAAAGCCACTTGGTAGAAGTTGGGGAAAACACCAGTTAATCTTATTCCTCTGGGAGTTACTGGTTATGCAGTAATATTCTTCTTTCCCGTTTCTTAATTCCTATTCCCTCTCGAAAGCCTGTAATGCCTCAGCCTCCTAGTGAGCTTGAAGCAAGACCATTTTTGCTGCTACAATGTGTGAACCAGCCAACACAGGCTGCTTAAAGTTAATGTAGGATATTCCAGGCACTGCAAGGGGCACCCAGGAAAAGCAAAGAGCATCCATATCATGAGACATCTGCCTCACTAGGTCTGAATTTAGCTCCCGTCAAAATTTCGGGTATATGTGTTGCACATGAAAGGTGAAAATTTGCCACCTTGCAAAAGATAAATTCTCTGTTGATGAACTACCTAATGTCAATTCATTAGTGGAACAGCCTGAGATACACAACAGATGCCTAGCACAGGTCCCACAGGGGTCCATGGGACTTGTTTTTACTTTGACAAGGAGACAATTTAAAGCAATGGCACATCCTCACAAAAAGTCTTTGTTTTATAGTGATGTGCCCTTCCAACAACAAACATACTTTGCTCCATTTTCCTTCAGCGGAGTCTGTACAAGACAGAATTTATCTGTCTATTCAGAGAGTCCTGCTCCAAGTAGTTATCTTTACAGCATTTTTTTATGTTTCAACTTTACATTAGCCCATCTTCACCAGTACCAAGGTAGGTGGAAATTCCTCACACCTGCAGACCCCAGAAAATAGATTCATAATATTTTTCACTTCACTAGATACATGACACCCTATGCAGGGATTTATCATAGTGATGACTAGAGGTTGACTCATGAACCAGCTCCCTTCCCATTTGTGATCACATAGCATCTCACTGGTAAGTGTAGCAATTGCAATATTAGGCAAGTATTTAGACTTTTCAGAGGTTTCTTAGTGACACTTGCCATCTGGAACAAAGTCAAGAGACGGCATCATACAGACCATTGGCCCATTATAATAACTGAAAAGTGATTTGTAGACCACAACTGGTCCATATGCCATAGTTTGAGAGTTCTGATTTAAAAACAAAACAAAACAAAAACACCAAAAAACCCCAAAACCAACCAACCAACCAACCAACCAATCATTATTAAAATATTTTATTCAAAACCAATACTTCAAAGAATAAAAAAGAAATATCCTCTCCCAGGGTACTAGAAACATCCTAGTGAGGTTGGTAGATATAATACAAAGACTGAATAATACACTGAACTCTTCTGTGGAGGCAATCAGAAGCCAAACAAGATATTTTTGGCCTCTAAAATGACCCTAACAACCAATCACTAACAATTGCACCGTATACACAGTTTTTCTGCTACTTATCCCCATGTGACACAAAGCAGTTTTTCCCCTTGAAAACAGACCCTTTTCCACAGTCACATTCCTCATTAGAAAAAAAAAGACAGTCTGGTACTTGACGATGTCATTATTTTGAGATTATTAGTTAGGAGTGTTAGGAGATAGTTCTGAAGTGAAGATGGCTTGCAAAGAAAGAACATTGGGTACCTGTTGTTTCATGTGTTCATGTTGTTTCAAGTGTTCATGTGCTTTGAGGGATGAAGTAAGATATAAAAACTATCAAGTAAAACATTCTACTTTCTTTGTCCCCCTTCACCAGAAAATCCACCAATGACCTAGAAACCTGCTGTAAGGAATGTAAGGACATCCATACAGGATCAGAGCCAACAACCAAGTCCAACACCATGTCTCCAGAAGCAGACAATATTCTTCTAGAAGGAGGACAAATTTGTATTTCAGTTCCTGGGCTTTTAATGTAGGGTTAAAGCCAGACCCTGGGCTCATTGTGGGCAGGTGAAAGTGCAATTCATTGTAGAGAATGTGTAGCAGCTCCTACAGAGAATGATGCACCAGTGTTTTTCGAATTGCGAGGGGAAGCCAGTGAGTTCACTGGGCAAGTAGAACAGAGGTGCATCACCATGTGTGTGGATAGGGATGCCTGGAACACGCTTTCAGAGGCCTACCCCTCCAGGGAAGCACCAACATGAGGCCAAAAGCAGCATCTTTTAGTAATGCTGCTTCTTCACCAGAGTGGCTGACTCCGGGACTTCCGTGCATTGAAAGGGGTGACCCCTTTGAGCAGTTGGGAGCAAAGTGTAACTTGGGGTATTTACATGATGTTTCCAGCCTCTGATGAGGCAGAACAACACACTCTTGGTCAACACAAAAAAAATAAGCAGATAATATCAGATGCTGAGGGAAGAGCGCCAGAATAGGATGAGCATCACAACAGAGGTCCAAATATTCTGCTAGACCATAGCACTCTGACTTCAGCATCTCCTAAAATAAAAGTGATATCCTTATGTCTACTAGCATTCAATGGATTTTTCCTCCGTGAGTTTAGGAATTTAGGTTTAAGGAATGAAAGAATTAGCTGGAACTGAAAGGTTCTAGAAGCAGAGATTTCTCTCTGTTCTTGCAAAAGCAGCTTAAGTTCAATGGGAATTAACAGGAGAAAGACAAAAAGCACAAATAATTTTGATCAAATATAGTTATATGGCATTTTTCATCTACAAATTTCAAAGCTCTGTTCAAAGGAAGCAGTTATTATCCTTACTGTGCAGATAGGCAACATGAAGCCCATAAATACACAGTTACTGACCAGAAGTCATGTAGCTATCAAATAATAGAACCGGACATTTATTTCAGAACTCAGTAAGGTGGGACTTTTAAAATGAAAACAAAAATCCTAATATTTCAAAGCTTACGCTGACAGTGGGGAAGCCAGGAATGCTTCCCAGATCTGTCTGAGTCTACTTCAATGCAAGAGCCAAACAGACACCATCACTGCTTCATGCTTTCCTGGTTTCCATGCAAAGTAAATCCAGACATGCAACATTGGAAGCAGCCACTGTGTTCTCTAGCAGATCCCAGCCTGAACTACTGGAGGCTGAGGCTAAGGAGTTCTTACCGGTTTACAGTTCAGGCACAGCTACAGGGAGCAAAACTAGTTGCAAATCCTCAGCAGTAAATATTTGTGGCCAGAAAATAGGAAGGCAGGGGAAACATTACAGTTGTTTACAAAGATTCAACTGTGATATTTTTAAAGGGAATATTTCCTTTGAAAAGTGATACAATAGTTCAGAATAAATTTTTTAGCCTTTTTAATTTAAAATACTGTTTTACATTCTTCCAAGAGAGGTGACCCAAATTTGAAAAAAGGGACAGCTTGAAGTAAAGCACAAAATTTCTTATTTTGCTTTGGTTTTGTTATAACTGAAAAACTGTTTTTCAGATCTGCTTGAGATTTTTCCCAATGCTTGAGTTTGATCACTGAATCAAACAAACCACCTTATTGTTTGCCTGGTTACGTTAATGAGTCCCAGCCCAATGAGCTAACCTTTAAATCACACCACCTCTTCATTAGTCTCTCAGAATGCTGCAAAACCTTTAATTCTTTTGCCTCTGAAAGATTCTCTTAGCAGAACTTGAAAGCGACTTTTTATCTCAAATATGATCAAAATTTTAATTATTTTCTCAAGTACTTGTCTATGTCATATACGTAACGGGAAATATCAGCAGTAAATTGATTTGACAGACACTAATGTTGCGTGTTCACTGGTTCACCAAATTACCCCAGCCATGTTATAACAACGGGCATGAATGGTTCTGGCCCTGCAGTAAACCGAGGACACCTAATGTGGTCTAATTAAGAGAGCAGGACAGAGAGAAGTAATACAGTCTTAAATGAGGGTTAGGGTGTCATTCAGCAAGTTAGGTAAGAACTTTGCTTTGTGGATAGACTTTCACACACTTTTCTATGTATTAATGTATTCTAATATTTTGAAGAACTAAGGCCTAAATATATCCAGCTATCTAAAAACTGTCATGAGTAAAAATCCTGTTGTTGTTTTGTGTTGTGGGTTTGTTTGGGGTTTTTTTCCTAGCTGCTTGCAGGTAGCGTTTTTAAGCACTACATTTAAATCTCAGGTTTCACTTATGCTGAAAATTTTCCTGAGACTTGGCAATACTGCTCGCTTTTTGTTGTGCAAGGTGAAGCAGAGAAGTAAAAGTTTTTGTTTTGTCTCCTGCTTACCCTTGAAGTGTTCTTCTGGAGGTAATCTATAAAGAATTCCATCAATGAGGGCCACAGTGCACAGTGGTTGGTATTGGTGATAAAGATTACATCTTTAAAAAACAGAAGATGTAAGATACACCATTACTGCAGGAACTTCAAGAGCAATGAAGCAGAAATGATCTTTCAGAATAGAAGGTGGGTTTTGGTTTGGTGGTTTGTTTTTTTGTTTTGTTTTGTTTTGTTTTGTTTATTTTTGCTTTTTTTAGTAATTGTACATTTCCCTTTTCTTCCTCTCATTCTATTTTCTTTTCTTTTCCTTTTTTTTTTTTTTTTTTATACTGTTTTATAGACAGGACTTGAGAAAGTTTTCTCAACTTATGATTAGTCTAAAGTGCGGATGGCTGGCATCCCAGGCGTTTCTGCAGTACTGAAGCTCTTTCAAAATTCCATTCACACACATCCTTGCAATGATAAAATAGAAACTCTATAAAATTTGAAGAAAGGGACAAAACTAAACCTTTAGCTTCATATAGGGTATTATTTTTTGTTGTTTTTGCTATAAAGCTGTAATTGGCCTAGTGAGATCTGATAAATGCCTTATTATAAACTTGAACGTCAACTGATGGTGAAAAAAATATGATGGAACTTGTGACTGAGAGAAAAGTAAAAGGGTATAAATGACTGGCAGTTCCCATTTCTTTACAAGTGTTACATTTCAGTCCCCTGCCACTACCACATGTTTCCTGTTCACAGATAATTTGTACAACATATTTTATCATTCAGTTTTAGACACAGTTGAAAGGCTTTTGCCTAAGGCTTGGAACACTTTGAAAATTGTATACCATTTGCAAGGCTTTCTTCTGCTTCACTGTGCAATTAGGTGACTGCCTTTCTGCAGACACTGGATTTATCATATGTGGAATTGGGTTTTTTCACCAAGGTGAACTGGGAACAAAAATGCAAGTAGTTTTTCTGTAACCCACAGACAAGGGATTAGTGTGCCAGCACAAAGCTTGTAGGCTGCCTGTCAGTCCCAAACTGGATGGGGTTCCCTCACAGAAGGAGTATTGTGAGCCACAATGTTTCATGCAAAAATACTCTGTGTCCCTGTTATATGTGATTCAGACTTCGAAGGTGCAACAAAGACGTCTGATCAGAACACTTTTTTTTTTTTTTGCTTTTCCCCCCCTCTAATTTTCTAATACAACTATTTATGACCCTGTTGATTCTTCCTTCCCTCCCTTCACCCCCCTCCCCACACCACCCCCTGCTCCGTCTGGACTAAACTTTGCTCTCTCCTGAAGAAGCGGGAAGATACTGGTGTGCTAAGAGCTTCCCCTGCTGGAAGTTTCTAGCAAAAGGTGCTGTAGCCAAGTAGGGATGGATCTGGGACTAGCTCCCAGTTCAGCTAATTTATGTGCTCAGTTCCTGTCGAACAGAGAGTACATAATGTGACTTGAGATGCTGATTAAATTTCATGTGTATTTCTATGTTCTAAATAAACCAAATTTTAAAGTCAGATTTGAGCGACGGTAGTTTATAACCCTCATTACAGCAGTTTGTATTTTTCCACTGATTTATGTGAGGAAAAGGGAGACAAATTCAGCCCTTTTGTATAATGCGTGTACATGCTTTTACAAGGTCATCTTCCCTTCCAGCAGAGGATATGGAGGATTTCTCAACAAGTAAATTATATCTATTAGAAACATATCATTGGTTAACGAGAACGGAATTGTGAGTTCGTTGTTTACTTTTAGTTGCAGACACCCTGCTTGTGGAAACGGTGAGTCTGTAAGTGCATAAGTGAGCTGCAAGGAGCACTGGTAACTTATAGTATAATCACATCAGAAGAAAGGTGTGTAGCTTCAGACTACACATCTCTTTCACGCAGTAATTGCCAAACTGTATCAATTACCTCTTCTGAAATCTTTGAAAAAACTGCACTTTCAAAATCAAAACCAATGGAATTTTAATCTAATTGTTTACCTGTCCATATCAGAAATGTCTGACTGCAAATTCCTCAGCTTCTTGAAGGGTAGGCAAAATATTATTACTTAAAGACTGTAAGTGCAAGAACAGACTTCTGATAGACTGTGTGGAAACGTGGCCACTGTCTGTTTGCACAGCATGACCTAGCAGCAGGATTGTCTTGGCCACTCTGTAAGGTCTTTCTGCCTTTCCATGGTCCAACAATGTGACTTTAGAGCAAATAAGTCACTCCTACCTCTGTTGATTTTGTCTAGTTAGTTTATAGGAGGTTTTCTGGGCACGAGCTGACTTTCCCTGTGCAGTCTGTAAACTCCCCAGTGCTCTGAAGCAGGAGGCATGGTGGCTGGGTCAGTATGGTATTGCCCCTGTGCTGGTGTTTCACAGCCTCCAAGGCCGTGCCAATCTAAGAGATTACTTGAAAGTCTTCCCTCTGCTAAAGCGTCTCTTCCCTCAACCTGAATCACCAGGCTTACCTGGGAACAAGTTTTGCAACCTGCTGAAATGTAGGTGTTTAGGTCAGTATAAGAGAAACGCTGCCCTCTCCAGCTGTAGCCTATGGAGGGCCGAGGCACAGCAGAACTGGCTTGGGGTGTGTGTGTGTGTGTGTGTGAATCAGCGAATATTTGGAGAGCTCCAGAGCTCCCACCATCTGTACACATGCAGATACACAAGTAGATGGAAAGCTTCCAAAGGAAGTTCCCTTTCAATCCCCATAAAATCCCCTAGACCCAGCCAGCATCTTGAGCTTGGTGCCAGAGGAGCAGAGGATTTCCTTCAGATTCCCTACCTGGATTAATTTAATTTGCTGCCTGGTAGAAGACCCAAAGAGTCTGCAAAAAAAAAAAAAAAAAAAAAAAAAAAAAAAGAGGGAATTTTAAGTGGTCGCCGCGAAGAAAACCAAAAAGATGGCAAAAAAAAAAAAAAAAAAAAAAAAAAAAAAAAAGACTGGATCATGGGATTTCTCAATCTAAATGTAATGGTAAACCCAGACTGATTCCCTTCTTTCTGTGGTATCCATTGTACTTTGTCCCAAAAGGGAAATACGGTTTGCCAACGCAGAGGCAGCATACACTGTAAACAATTACAAGAATAAAGCTAAATATTATGCATATTCATTGCATGCAATCCTAAACACAAACGTCCCTACTGAGTAAAACAGAAAAGAAGATAAGTTTTTTTTTCAACTGAGGAGCTGTGGGGCCTTTTTAACCCATTCTTTTCTCAGTTGTGCAATTTCCAATAATGTACAACAGTATTTCACTGCATATATTATGAGCAAGTACTCTAAGTAGAGTCTTGTCTTTAGTACAACTTAGTTGCGTGATAATTTCATTGACTAGTTTCTTAGTGCAGTTCATCAGTAATGATTCATTTCAAGTTTTCAGAAGGCAGTGGTACAATTGCTCAGTATGTGCACTTTAGCTTTTCTTTAACTTTTCTAATCAACTCATCTGACATGGGGTTCAGTTCCTTTTATTCATGCTGACAGGGTAAGTATAGGTTCATGTTTTACTTCAGATTGCTGGGAATTCTGTTTCTTAATGTGAACCTTCAACAAACAGTGTAGAAATGCTCTCCATGCAGAACACCTCTTACTTTATCCAAATTCTTAATGGTGTAACATAGGACATATTTTCAAATTATTATGCTCTCATTTACATACTTATTTGTTGAATGTAGTTAAGTTGGAAATTATTCTTTTCTTATAAAAACCAGATCTCCATCCTGAAGAGTAATCAAAATAAGTCTATTAAGATCCTGACCCAATGGGGCTAATTTGCAGAAGGGTAGTGAAACCATAACCCTATGGAAGCCAGCTCAACCTGACCCACAAATTTCTTGAAATTTCAGTTGGTCCCAAGAGGCAGTATACCAAGGTAAGCCAGGATACTTCATTCCACAGCCAAAAAAAATTCCACTTATTTCTGAAGCAATGACCCAGACTGAAACTTATGAAGTGAACTCTGAGTTAGATTCGTTAATAATAAAAAGTAATTCTGTGGCATGCTTTTTTTTTTTTTTTTTTGTTATGCCCTGATTTCCTCTCATTTAAAAAAACAAAATATGATTGTTTTCATTTTTATAGAAGCATTATTCTTGATCATTTTCTTGGTATGAAGCCTCTGTATTCAACACAGTGTGAAATACAGTATTAACATTCAGCAACTGGCATCTGCTGTTCCTGGTTTTTTTCTGCATAGAGTATATAAGGAAATACTTAGCAACTTATTTGTTAAAATGAGTGGACATACATACTCAGAATTTTGGTTATTTAAAATACTGAGACTGTAAATAAAACAGGTTCTATCTGAATTCTGCATGCACCCACAGAAAACTCATGTTTTGCCATTCTGTGCTTGTATAGTTATTTACATTTGCTTGAAACATTCATATATTATTTCTGAAATGAGCTTCCACCTTGCTGATGCATGAATATTTACAGATAAAAGCTATAATTTCTGCTATTGCTTTATTATTATTAATCCATAACTATTAATAATACATTATCACAAGGATACTCTTTGGTCACAGTAGATATGGTAACAGACACAACGACAAGTTGTAAAGTAAGTAATAAGAGTGTAGAGTCAGGGCAAAACCCTAAATAGTTCATTTAGAGTTGAAGTGTAAATACCCTGACAGACACACCATTTCTTAATATGTGCATGGGTTATCCTCTAAATTTGAGGCCTGCCTGCAAGTTAGAGAAAAGGCTGGAACACATAAACTAAAAGAGAAGGTTAAACCAGACATTATTTAAATAAGTGTTTTAACAAAACCACAAAATGTTACTTGAACATGTGTTCTATCTGACCACAAATAATTAGTGGCAGCAAACAGGGCATTTTGCAGTGGATAAGGATTAAGCATCACAGGCATGTCTCGGAGGTATGAGCTTACATGTGATAGGTCTAAAGCTCCTCGAAAAAGCAGGCTCTGAGTCTGTGTTTTACATGGGTATTGTAGAGCCATATGTAAAACCAGCAAAATATAGCCCATCATTAACTGGTGAGTTTTCTTTTGCGTGCCTGTGCCGCTATGACTATTTTGGATCCTGGCCTATATACTGGTCACATTAAGAGGTATTCAGGGATTTACAGGTTGCTTAAATTCCAGTTTTCATTTACATAAAGAGCTGGCGTGGGAACAGTCCCACATCCAGAATGAAGCATTGGTTCTGTCCCCACAAGTAGAAGCTCTGAAGCAGCCAAACGCCCGTGGCCGTGAGGACGACTGGAGAGAGGAAAGCAAGATCTTTCTGTCCAGATCTGCTCCTCTGCATCCTCCCCTGCTCAGAGCTGTAGCTGCTCTCTTCTGACTTGTCTGGGATGGTCTTCATCCTAATGAAAAATATCTAATAAAAAATCAGCTAAATACTCAGACTTAAGGTTTTTCATTAGACTGAATTCTTGCTTTCTAGCCAACCCCACTGGCTTATGCTGAAATGCTTATGTGTGGGCTGAAATGTTCCATCGCTGAGGTCAAAATTGGGTTTATACTATTTTCCCATCTACATCCTTCAATGTTTGAATGAGCTGGTTTTAATTCACAATAACACATTAGCTAATTACATCAGGAGAAACTCTGGTTTAAAGCTGCCAGAACCAGCACCTCTGCTGCCTCCCGATGACGTAAGCAAATGCACGTGTGAAGTAAGACAAGACTGAGGCTCCAGTCACTGGGGTAAACCTCAGCTGCTCCTGGGGTAACGGAGTTGAGGAAGTTCAGATTAATCCAGGTCATTCAGAAAATAACAGCCTCCCTTTTTGTGGGTTTGATTGAGTCAGGTAGGCATAGTTTGGCATTTTAAACATCTTTCTAGCATATGTGTTTTGGGCCATCTTTGAACATGAGGAAATCCAGTTTTCCCTTGTATAAAACATTTTCTTGGTCTTCAAAATAATCCTATACCTTAAATGTTTCAGATTTGACATGGAAATTTGGCATGAAAATAGCCTTTTTGGAAAAGTAGGATATAATCGTATTCTGGATAAATTGATTTTGTATGAGTGAGCTGGAAACTGAGAACATGCATTAGATTTTTTTTTTTCCACTAAGCTGATGAATACAGTGGTGAAACAATGTGCAGGCATACAGTTGATTTGAGTAAAATTAAAAAGATCCTTAAGTGTTGGATCCTTTAAGTGAAATGCTTGCTCTTTTGGATGTGCCAGAAATAGTCTGTGAAAATCATTTCTATCTAAACTGAACAGTGATTTTTATTTAGAGTATACTTCTTTCTACAGCTTAAATATGCACTCTGTGTCTAAAAATGAAGTTTGCAATTGTATACAGGACTTTTCAGCATAGTTGAATCTAACATGACACTTGCTTGCATTGGAGGTATGCCCAGCAAGTGTGCACAACAAAGCAGTTCTTCAAAGCTGGTGGGAGGAAAACTATGTGTTTCCTGAGAAATTACCGAGATATGTACTCTAAGATAAAGCCACTTAGGCCACTGCATTGACATAATGAAATTGAGTAATACACCCGAAACCGGTATGTCCAGCATATCAGGGTTGTTCCCTGTCAGGCATCTCCAGAGCTTAGGCCAGATGCTGTCTAAGACCAGTCAGACTAATGAAATGAGTTTTCTTATAGATTTGTGTCTTTTACTTCTTTAAGGCTCTGCCTTGAATAACCCAGTTTTCCCTCACAGTCTCTACAACACCGTCCCAGACAGGACACGGCAATGCTGCTAGATGGTATATCATTGCAAGTTGCTGGCAGATGCGATACATGAACTGAACTCTACCTGCCTTGATCTTATAGGAGGTTATAGGTGTTCTTTTAGTCAGCTGCTAATATTTATGAAAATATTAAGTATTTCCCTGGCTTTGAGCCATCCTCTTCTTTTGAATGTTTGATTCAAAAACCTGGTTGAACTCAACAGGTTCAAAAATCGTTAGGGGGAAGTGGGTGGCAGGCAGATAAAAGAGATAGTACAGCTGCATAAAATGTGGGGGGAAAAGGGGGAAATACTTTCTGGATATCTACACACAAAAAATCAACAGCCCAGAATGCGCTGGCTAATCAGTGTCTCAAACCAGTGATGCCTCCTGAGTGAATTCTGAGATATTGCTTAAATATCTGCAATTGTTTTGGAATCCGGATAACAGAGAGCACCTTTTTCTGTATGTATTTTATATCACAATGAGCACTGCTGATCAGGTCCACATACTGGATCCTCTGTTTCCTAAAAGAAGGAACTGGAAGTCCCTTTGATTGCACTTCCCTTGACTGGAAATGCTCCATAACATGTGGGACAAAAGCCATCTATTTTCAAATTCTGAGGTAGAGACTAGGTTTACAGATGATATTGCAGATAGTCTTCATCCCTTGCTTTCATTTGCTGTCATAACCCTGTTTTATCTACTGAGCTCTGGAAACATGCAAAATGTATGGAAGACAGGTCGCAGCTTTGTGTCAGAGGGCAACGAGCCGCCTGTGAGCCAGCCGTCATTCTGCCTCTCTGCATGGCTCGTGACATCCGCCTCTCTGCTAGTGAGCTAATCAGTGGTTGGGACCAGGTCTATAATCATCCATGCTGCTTAATTGCTAGTATGCTCCTTGGCACATTTTGGGCACGAGCCAGCTAGTACTCTCCCAGGCACTGTTCAAGGAATAAGTTGGAGCAAGGTCAGTCCCCAGGTGTCAGTAAGGACAAGGCAAGGAGAAGAGAATTTAGCCATATAGACATGAGCTATGAGTCCACTAGGTCTCAGAGAACAGCCCCTGATCAGCTTATTTATTAGTACAGACTTAGATCATAGAGCCACGCCGGGTGCTAGCTCAGGTACTAAGAGCATGCTAACCACATGCTTATACTTAGACCAGTTAGCTGAGTTTTCAGAAAAGCTGGTACCTGAGGTGCAGTAC
The DNA here is from genome assembly GCA_000699545.1 of Podiceps cristatus. Classification (NCBI taxonomy): domain Eukaryota; kingdom Metazoa; phylum Chordata; class Aves; order Podicipediformes; family Podicipedidae; genus Podiceps; species Podiceps cristatus. The sequence continues at coordinate 49,044 of JMFS01129546.1, read as the reverse complement.
TATCTAGGAAAAAAAGAAAAGGAAAAAAAAAAAAAAAAAGGAAATTAAAAAAAAGTGTACCATCCTTAAAAAGAGGTTGGGGGCCTGGCAATATGATGGAAATGTCTTTCCATGGTCCTGCCCAGTGCCACCTCCGAAGATGGCCATTCTCACATTGGTTGACCGTCCCACTGCCATCAGCTAAAGCAAAGCCCTGATGCTGCCGATTTGTGCAGCCACGCTGCCCGTGCTACCGACCAGAAGGGGAAGTGGGGTGGGAGCAGCTGTGAGCAGTGACTCTTGTTTCCCTGCAGGCAAAGAAAATGTTCATCTGCCAGGATCTGCCACAGTTACTCCTGCTTTGTTTCGGCAAATGGGTACAAAGGCCAAAGAGTGTATGCGAATTTAAGTCTGTCCTGTTATGCAAATACATAAGAGAATTAAATTAAGACTGTGTGTGCAGTCTTAACTTTAGCATTCACATGGTTCAACATGTTTTAACTATGAAGCTTACCATTTTATATAAGTGAATTTCTAATACTATGGCTCTGTACATGTGTGTACATCTACTCTTGGGCTGCTGAAAAATTTTTCTTGGGGGATATTTTTGACAAGATACAGATTTCCCACCAAATGTGCTGGTTATTGATGAAAAAAACCTAGAAACTGCTGACAGAAAAAAATGAGAAATTGTTTAGCTTTCAATAAAAAAGCTTAGACTTCATTCTTTTTCTCGTTGTGGTGAGGGATTTTTTTTTTTCCAAAAGAAGGGGCCCCTGCTCCCCCATATATCCTTTTTTATTATTCTTGTTCATGCCATTGAAATACATGGCTTTGCTCTCTTATTCAAGAAAAAACAAAACAGCATGGGGAACATTGGAGGGGAAAAACAATAAAATTTTGACATTTCCCATGAAAACTAAATTACTTCTTCAACCAGCCAAAATAGGCACCCAGGAACATGCTGATGTTTTTCAAATTGTAATGGATAGAGGTACTTAATCACCAGTTTAAGTAGAAAATGAGCACCAAGGGAATTTTTCATGGGGTGATTTAACTATACGCAAATCTGTTGTGTACTGTAGTACTGAGGCACCCAGGAGCTGAACACTGTAGAGCTTGTCAAGGCATTAGGTAACAATGAAGATTTAAGAGCCAGGACGTAGCTACCTGTAGGTAGGGAATAATATCCTGGTCAATATATCCTCTAGTGTAGACAGATAGATAAACATATAGATAAAATTTAGTAAAGCAATGTTCAAGCAAAAGAAATTGGAGAGATACCCACAAGACACTGACAGCTTTTTCCCTTTTTCTTCTTCTTTACTGAATATTTATTATAATAGAAGCATCATGGCAAAACCTCAGGACCAAGCCCATTGTGAACCCAAACCTTCAGGGGATGCAATTTGTAATATTTCTCATCACTACTGTGAATCCCATTAAGCTTGTGGGTGCATACCAGTTAGTAGATAATTTATACATGTAGACTAAAAGCAATACTGCTGTAAAGTATATGCATAAGGTGTTTTTAATAAACAAACCAAAGGTGTAAATAAATTGCAGCTTCATGTATTCATAGAGTCAGTATTATGCATCATAAAAAGGTCTACATTAAGATATAGTCTGTCATCATCCAAGTATATGCATCAATTTCTATCATGCTCATAATGGCTCAGTTACTATCTGTAAAGTAGCTACAGTAAAACTGCACTGAGCTTCCAGGATGTGAGGAAACAATTTATGTTCTTACCCTTGGACTCCTCTGCCTGGGGATGAGTGACTGTTCGTACAGGAAGGTTCCCCTGAACCACCCTTGAGAGATGAGAGGTTGGTATGGGGATGGGGCAGCCAGCATAGAAAAGAAAAGAGAACAGAAGTGAATTACAGAAACACAGGATCGCAGCCATTTTGCTCTGGATGAAGCGGGAAAGCTTTGGATATTTGAACCCATGCATTAGGAAGCTGTGAGCACCAGCACGTTGATTCACTCAATGCTAGACCTTGGCACGTTTCCTGTGGAGAGATTCTTCCTGGAGTTATTTAAGAGGTTCTTCCAGACAGCAGTCAAGAATGTTTTGCTGTAGAGGATAAGTCATGACAAAACTTTCATAATTAAAGGTAATCAGGTTGTCTCCTGAGTTTTTTTTTAAATCTGAACTGCAGGAAAAAGTCATACTGGTTAGAGCACTCACATCAGGTATAATTGACCAGTTCTTGTTGCATTTGAGATGAAACTAAGATTTAGACCAAGGTTTCCCAGGTGTCCTGGGTCCTTCCCTTGCCAGTGCCTCCATGCCAAAGGTCCCTCACCATCTGTACAAACACAGTAGCTCGAGCAGAGGTGGCTAGAAGGGAATCACTGCAAAGCAACTGTTGGTCACCTGGGGTGCGCTGGGAAAGGCTGAGATCCTCCAAACATATCTGTAGACACCTAAAACACCTTAGGCCAAGACAAGCCATTCCAGAAGGTGATTAAATGTCACCTCCATGTAAACCCGAAACACTAAGAACTTTACATAGGACAGGAAAATCAGTTCTCAGTTGTCTGTATTGAAGACTATCTGAGAAATGTTGATCCTGAAGTGCACATGACAACAAATCAAAGCAATGATCCTCCTTAGTTTTTGTATCACATGTTGAGCTCTGTGTTTATCACTGGGTGTGGAAACTGACTCTCCAAATCTATGGCTCAAAATCCAAGTATTTCAGTTCTCTGCCTCAGGTTGTCATCTTAAAATCAATGAGATAATAATCTTTTTTTTCCCTCTCCTTTATCCTTCATTTATGTCCTTTGTGAATTGTAAGTCTCTGGGAATGTTTTTACTATTTTGCAAAGGTGCTCCTAATTAGGTGTCTATGTAATACACAGGAACAACAACAATTAATATCAATATCACAATTCATTAGATTTACTGAGTTCTGACCTGTGAGTTGTTAGGGAAGAGTTTCTTTAAAAACACAAAATCAATGTTATTTTTGACTGTGTTTTTTGGTTGTTTCATTTGGGTCATTTCTGCAATGCAGGCTGAGGGAAGACGTGCATTTCCCTGGCTTGTGCTCTGAGCTGAAAGTCTCACGACTATGATGGAACAGATATGAGCCCAAGATACAAGTAATACTGAGAATTAGGATACCCTGATACAGGCTCAGGGTAGTTTTTTATGTGCATGTGGCTTTTGGAGAAGGAATGACAAGTTTTCTGCCAGGTTTATGTTTTCCCAAAAGCTAATGGATAACTTGTAGCTCTAAGTAGGTCTCAAAATATTTAGGACTTGAGTTGGCTGGAACAAAATCTGTCTCCACCAAATGAACCCTAAGACCCCTAGTGATGGTAGATTTTTTAATGTAGATGGTCAAATAGGGTAAGGCACACTTTGTCCTAGATCAAATGCTGTTGGGGGGGTTGGACTGTGGGGACAGGAAAGCAGGAGGCACAATGGAGTCAGTGCCATGAAGAACTGGAGTGCAAAAAGTAGTACAGTACAGTTTGGACGGATCAGCAAACCAAACTGTGTGCTTGAAGAAGGGTTTGTCCCTGAGCAGTGTGACATGGTGACGCCTCTCAGCTGAGTGTTACATCTCATAGACTTTACAGATCTGGTTTGACTGACCCTCCAGGCCCCATCAGAGGGGGACAACATTTCAGAGGGTTCAAACAGTAGCTACAAGTCCACTGCCTCAGTAGAGGGCAAGTTGCGTTTTTTCCAGTTTCTACACAACGTGCCTTATGTGGGCTTTTTAGGCATGGGAGTTGTATGCTGTAATCCCCAACGGTACTATATGTAGACATGGTCCAGTTAGGCTGAGTCACACCTACTTTACGCTTCTTCCCTCCACCCTTGTGAGAACATAGTCCCAGGCAGGGAACCCAAAGAAAAGCTATACCCCAGTCTTAAGGAGAGGGTACAAGTTACAAAGTATGAGTATCCAGCCTTCCTTTCAAGGGATCTCTGCTGGGACAGTGGTCCTGTTCCTCAAAGAGGGTGAGGGAGAAGGAGGGTTGGGAAAGCAGCACTATTAGAGGCATGTAATGCTATGTTTATTGCTTTGATTTTGGGCATCTCAGTGTGAAGTCAGTGAAAACTGCAGGAATTCAGCACGATGGAAAATAAGACCCAGCTTGTCTTAAATTGACTATCCAGAGCAAAAAGCCTACCTGGAAAAAACTTACTCTGGTTCTATGTATACATTTTCTTGCCAACTTTTTTATTTAAAGGTATAACAGCACTTTCCTATCACAATCATTTTGGTACATCTATTGTTTTCTGAGAACATGGAATATTTTTTTTGTATTGCTGGTTAGTAACTTTTGCTACATCTCAAATTTTCTGGGTTTATTTGCTGGAGGTAGTATAAATCACCTGTCCTGGGACTTTCCCACCATGTTCCACAGATGCACAGCCAGTAAGGCTGTGGTGAGGGTGACACTTGTCAGTGAGCATTGGTGCTTGGATGGTCCCAGGTCACCTTGTCCTAAACCCACAGGAGCCTTGGTTATGGCCCTTCCTTTGGACCTTCACTAAGATATAGGCTCTGTCTCTCACCATGATAACCAGCCAGCTATAGAAGTACCCCTGGACACAGGGCAATTTCCACAGCATATAACTTTTGGAGCACTGACAGAAGTTTTCAGTGCTGTTAGTTCAAATATGTTTGGAAACTGCTGGATTATAGGACAACTCATAGTTTAGTAAGCTGTTTTCTAAGGATTTTTTAGAAAAATAGAAGAAAGAAGAAGAGCAAAATAAAAGCATATGACCTTATGCTAAAATGGTCTTCTGACTTAGGGCATTTCAATTTTAAGTCAAAGTGGAGATTGTGGGAACTCAGAATTTTTAGAAAGCAAACCCAAATTCCTCAAACTGACCACCCAAAGTCAGAAGCTGTTTCTGACACTTTCTGCTTTTATTTTGTGTATGAATTATTAAACTGTTATGAATTACCCATTCATCTTCAGATTTCTAAACTAAGTCTGAAAGACTGTACATTCTGCATAATACAGAAAATGGAGATTATGCAGATGGAAAATGCTTCTCTGCTGCAGTTTTCTCCTAAGATGTCTTACAAATACTGAGCATCCAGTCCCTGCACAGAATGCAGCTGGGTGTTATTCAAGTAGTTCTTGAGGGATGGTACAAGGAGATGTTATATGCATGGAGACAGGAATATCTGAGGTTTCCTCCCGTAGGCAGTAATACCAAGAAGCAAGCAGGAAGGTGTGGTGCTCCTTTCAACAGTGATATTAATGCTTGCCAATTTGTTTGAATGCCACTGCCTAAGCATTTCAAGATTGCTTTCCCCTTCCCCGAGAACTTCTATGGAGACTGACAAACGTTTATGCTAGGACTACTACATAGTTTAACAACCCACTGGTAAGATCTTCAGGGGCCTTCCTCCAAAATACTCACAGCTATTCTGGTGATAACCAAAGTTTGTTGAATCTGTTATTAAGTAATATCCATTAATTCAATAATCCACCAGAAATTAGGACTCTAAGCGGCTTTCTGTATTAGCTTTTACGGATTTCTCTGAAACTTTATCACATGACAGTTTCCAATCTCAGTGACCTACTCCGGGTCAGCAAGTAAAAGGCAGTAACAAAGCAAACCAAAACATGTAACAAATTCAATGAGCATCTATTATCAGCCTGATTACACACTGCACCACACAGAGTCCTAATGATTTCAGTGAGGCTCGATGCAGCATAAGGAGTCTCCCATGCAGATTAGTTTACAAGATCAGGGTCTCCATATGGAACATCTCCTCCCTCCACCCCTTCCCGTTCTGTACAAAGCAGTGTAAAACAAAGACCTGCCTTTTTGCATATTTGCAAGGTTTTATTTGCCTGTAGGCTTGTACAATGATTTAAACACCAAGAGCTAAAAAAAGATTTTTCAGTGCTATTTCAAGCCTGTCTTGGCTTTTCTTACTTTGGTCACTCACTGCAATCTTCTCTGTTCAGTCACGTTTCTAATAACAATTTTGATGCATTCCCGCTGCCACAGGGTTATGTATAGATGCCTAAATTCATACAATTCAGTTCCCAGACATAGTTTTGTGGAGTGGAAGGACTAGGTGTGTACTATTAAGTGAAAAAAAAAAATCAAATGTCAGAAACTTCATATTGATACTTTGATCAGAAGCAACATGAGACTGAAAGTTTTTGAACAACAAACCATTTGAGAGTAACATGCTTGTGAAAATATTCATAGCATAATTAGATAAATAACAGATCCAGTGTCTATTTTTACTTTCCCTTGATGAGAAGCTTTGCAGGAGAGACTGCTGGTAGTTAATTCTCCCTAACAACAATCTGTGTAATCACAAACCCCAATTAGCTGTGCCTGTTCTATGCTATACAAACTATTTCCTTAGCGCTTCACATCACTACTTTGTAATTAGCTTTCATCTACACGAGCTTTGACTAAAAAAATATAAAAGAGTGTAAGTGATTGTACTGCCACTCAGTATTCTGCGAAATAATCGCTAGCGATTTCAATCAGATTAATTTTATCACCCGTATTAAGGAAAATTACCTCCCTCTTCACTCTCTACAGCTGAGGGCTATTTCATTTCCTGAGATGTTCATAAAAGCATAATATAAAGCAATCTGTAATTGTAAATATCCTTCCCTAATAACTTTGAGATATTTCCTTAATACATCTTTACATTTGGAGTTTCCGTTCCATAAAATACAGTAACAAGTGCTCTATTATGTTTTAAGTGTGTGCTGTTAAGCTGGACAACTTACCGCTGTCCTTCCTGTTTTTACATAGGGTTATATTTAACTTGAAGATAATGGGAACAAGGTTTAAAAGTGATGGAGCGGAATAATGGCGTTACAGCAATAATATATCTTGCCTTTGTGAGGAATAGAACTTTACGGCCTATTTCAGGTCAGCCAACACCAATTCCATTTTTCACAGCCTGACAACTTTCACCTTCACCCACACTCCAGATGGGTATTAAAAACTACTTTCCAAACAAGACTGAGGTTTGGCTAAACCCATGTTCTACGCCTGCGGAGAGCCCTTCTGATACTTAAAACCCAAATAAAATAATATAAAATAAAATAAAAATGGGCAGCCTGCAATAGCCACACGGGCTTGTGTGGTGAACCCCTCAGGTATTCACATAGCAACGCAAGCTGCTCAGGTCCGACAGGAGCGGGTCATCAAGGGGAATTTCCACAACTGCAATGCTTGAGCGTTCAGCTTTTGCAGGGAGGACATGACATTAGCACAGATTTAGCACATGGTTTATGGGAAATGTGAGGTGTGTGCTAGGAGGATCACAACAGCCCAATATATTACCACCAACAAGATTCATTAGGTGTTCAGGCCACCAGCACTTTTCGCTGAACACAGTTTTAGATGTGCATGTGGGATAGCTTGTGAGGGAAGCTCCCACCCAGGGCAGCTGGGAACACAGCTGACTAGTCCCTGAGTTGATCAGGCACCCATTTGTATCTGCAAGCATTGGTCCTGAATGTATCTGTGTATTTAAAAAGAAAAACAAAATGGGGGTGGGGGAGGATGGGAACAACACACCAACCAACCAACCAACCAACCAAAACCCAACAAACCTTTAAAAGAAAAAAACCAAACCAAACAAAAAACCAAAACTAAACACAAAACCACAAAAAGCACTGAGTGACTGAGGTACATTCTCAGCTATGCATGTATGTGTTGTCTGCATTGCAGAGCTTTCCCCAGCATCCTCAGCTTCACCGCAGCGGTACAAGGTGAGCGAGACAGAAAGCACGCCCCTCACATCAGGGCCAACACAGCCCAAGGCTGTTTGAAGCTGCCCCTGTCATAGAATCATAGAATCATAGAGTTGTCAAGGTTGGAAAAGACCCTTAAGGTCATCGAGTCCAACCATTAACCCATCCTCCTCAGAAAGCAGTCTTCCAGCCTTTCAAAGGTAAAGGCACCTCATCATCTGAGCAGCCTTATTTATATATGCTCCATATTTTGCTTGAGCTGGCTTATCCCTAGGACTGTCTCACTCGCTCCTAATTACTGCAGCTTGAGCGCTGCCGGTATGTAGGAAGCCTACCTGTCGTGCTAGAGAGATGAGTAAAATGTGACAAAGAGTGAGCCGGGCACGGGAGCAGCCCGGTCAGAGGGGAAGTCTCCCTGCCTGCTGCTGTGGAGTTTGAATTGTTCTCAAATAGCAAAGCCTCAGGGGAGAATGAGGTGTTTAAACCCCGCACAGCAAATCACACAGGTTTCCGCAGCACGCTGTGAAACGCGTCGATTGTTGTACGTCCCTTGGCACTTTGAGGCTCTGTACTCTGTGTGAGATGAAGAATAACTTGGTGTATCTTGAAATCTTATGAATGGGGTGGGGGCTGTTAGAGAGGTGATGCTGTTTTTCAGTGTCACGGTGTCAGGATATGGAGGATGTTACAGATAACAGCTCACTGGAATTAAATGTATTGTACTCGCCCTTCTTTCTACAGGAGCGAGATAAACTTTCCAACCTTTCAAGCAGGCATGGGAAACAGTTCTTTCTCATCTAGAGCAACGCCTTGCCTGTTTGCAAACGTGCCCCTTTGTATACATGGCTGAGACACACCAGGTAGGCTGCAGTGGGTTCATTTCTTTTGCTGTTCACTTAAGATAGAGGACAGATATTTAACCTCCACTCTTTCACAGCATACACGTCTCTACAATGGTAGAAGACACTGAAGACCAGATTATATGCTGCACTTGAGCATGACAAAGATCCTAAAGACGTATCAGAAAGTAATTTTCAATTACCTGAGTTTCTGCAGGAATCCCTGTGCCTGAACCTTTCCTGAGAATGTTGTCAAGAAAGAGGCCTGGAGCTGGTATATCCCCACATGGCACAGGTATTCTCAACAGAAGTGTCATCTCCACTACCATTTTTTCTGCTTAAGAAGTGTGCAGGGGTAGGGTCAGGCAGAAACACTCACTCCCCTGGAGAAAATGAGACAGAATCATTGCAAGAAAAAAGGTTCGAGCTTATACATTTTCAGAAAAACTCAAATATATGCTGAATTTTCATTTTCTCATGCTAAAATTTCCAGTTCTGAGAAGACCGACTAACAAACAAAGTCACCTGTTACAGTTATACAAATGCTGCATCCCCACTGTTTTAAATTGTCAGGAAATAAAGTGAAACTAGTCAAAATTCAGTATCCCTGACAAATATCTGAAACTCTTTTTATGTGGAATGAGGATACAGCTAGCGCAGAAAGAACATGTGTTTTCAGTCCCACTGAAAATTTCACTGTCTTCATATTTGCTTTTATCCCAATTTGGAACAAAAAGTCAAACACAGACTACTGAAACTTCTGAAAATTACAAAGTTCAAAGAAATCAAAACATGCCACTTCTGTATTTCTGATCTAAAGGAAATGCTGAATATTTACAAAACTGCACCACCAAATAACATTTTTTGAATGAAATCAAAATATTTCATTTTAGCTCAGGTCAATACCAATGTAAATCCCCCTGAAATGATCTTGATACCTCAAAAGACCTGGAGTTTAGACGCCTTGCAGAATTTATTTTTTCACTATGAACAGATTTTCTGAATGTGTCACGACGTACATCACTATATGAATCCCCAGGTTTGCCCCAAAAGAGACATCCAGTTGCATCCTCTGAAATGTAATCCAGCTAAGGAGATGTTTTTGTATAAGTCTTGGTCACTGGGCTGTTAGGCACAATGACACTGCAGGGCAACACGATAAATGTTAAACAGATCTGAAGCAAAATACTTAGTATAGTTCAAGAAGATAAAGGGGTTTGAATTGTGTTGATCCACCTCCAAGCGAGACACTATTTTCCAGATTTGTAAAATGTGGTGATGTAGTTGTTCAATGTTATACTGAATGACATGTATCTGTACAGTGGACATAATTAAAGATACCCTGGACTTCATTGGGGTAAAATGTGATGCATTACTGAGTAGTTACACTGATGACTTGTGCTGCTTTATCATTATGGTTTAGAATATTTTGAGTTATTTTACTGAGATAAAGTTAGCTAATATAATGACAAGTTTTTTGACCACTATAAATACATATTGCTGTCACATTTAAACTAGTAGATAATTAATGCAGAGACAGCTGCTACTAATATACTGTACTAAGACTTGTTAATACAAGGCTCTAATAAAGCTGTTAATACTGATAATACCATACAGCATTTAAAACTGTTGCAAAATATTCCTAAGAATTGTCTCCTTCTTACTACAGAGGGGTTTGCTACATTTTGGGTTTCTTTTTATAATTAACCTCCAACAGCATGCATCATGTTATCTGGCATAAATAAAGTCAGCCCTTGCCTCAGGGGTCCTGCAGTTTACAAGGCAAGAACAAGAAAGTCAAGAAGCGTTAGAAATCTAAAACAAGTAGGATTCACTATTTGCCTTGTAACAGAAGCTGGAGACCCCGTCAAGCACAGGACTTCATTGTTTGTATGCACATTGCAGACAGGTAAGAAAAGACAGTCTTTGTCCTGAAGAGCTTGAGCTAAAATAATATAGATCCAGAGGAAAGTATAGCTTAACAAAATTGCTTTTTCCTTCTAAGAGTCATTTCTTTCCGCATTTCACTGAAACTCAAGAAAACCTGCAGTAGGGATGGGCATTTAAAGGCGCAATCAAAGCCTCTTGAAATCTGTGGAATTTTTTGAGTATGCTCTTAAAAATTGAAATCCAGTTACCCAGATGTCTGAGGAATATCTTACTGTAAATGAAAGGAAGGCATTCTTTGCTAATTCACTTACTCTTACAATAAAGCTAACCAAAAATGAGAATAGTTCTGATCACCAGAGTCAGAAATTGGTATTCCAACAGTTTCATAACAGAAATTGGTTTGCCTCCATTTTACTAAATTATACTGTTCAGTAGTTAGAAACTCATTTTATAAGCAAATACGTACTTACCTATTTTTTAAGGCTCTGACCCACTGCTCATCTTAATGGCTTATAACTAAGAGTGTTCCAACTGGTTGATACCATCTGTCTGAATCTGCTAGACAAAAGGGTAGCAGACTAGATCTGTGGCTCTAGCTCATTTAGTTTATATTCAAGAAACTGTGACATTAGTCTTCAGTATGGAACATTGTTGAAATATTATGAAAGCCAAATGATTGTTTTTCTTTAACAGAAAAATAAAAATAAAAATACAAAAAACAAAACAAAAAACAAACAAACAAAAAAAAAAAAAACAACACCACAAAAAACCCAAACACAGTGAGTAATTAAACAGGAATAAAAAGGAACAACATGGCAGCTGTGGACTGTATTATTCTCTAGTCCCTAAGTGGGCACTGAAATAGCCTGTCTTCTGGGAATTCAAAAAGAGGCACAGAAGGGGAAAAGTAGGTTTTTGAGTGCCCAAAGTTAAAACTGTCTCACTAAAATAAAGGCAAGAGGGAAGGGGAGTAGATGGCTGCTCTGAATTGTGTCTGGGGACTGGATCTGTGGGCTTGTGTATCGTAGCTGTGGATGGTCTTATGGTTGGTTCCCATGTGAATTCAAGGAACACGATCACCTCCGATAAGCAGAAAAGACTGTCAGTGATAGACGGAAAAATCCTCTCTGCCGCAGGAGGTGTCAGAAGACCGCTCAGCGCGCGGATGCTAACTGCCTTCGGGCATAAGCAAAAGGCAAGTTTGTGTCAGTGACCAACATGGTTTCTGACATGCAATGCCCATGACACTGAATATTAAGGGTAAGAGAGATCAATGCCTCATTTTATAGAACTCAAGGTTTATACTCTAAAAGCCTGTTTAGAACATGGCTTTCACCCAAAGAGTTAAACACTGACTAAAACCTTTTTAACATAAAGAGTCCAATTTACTAATGATTTGTATCCATGCACAAATCAACTTAATAGCACTATTTCTGGAAATATTACAAGCAGAGAGATAAGTTTCACATTCATCAAAGCTGTTTAAACCCATTTGGAGGCTCTTTTTTGAGAAGCATTAAAAAGATTTAGCAGTTTAAGGAGAGATCAAGGCTATTTTCACACAATTATTTGAAATTGTTAAAAACTGTCTCCGCTTTTTCTAAAATGCACATTGTGATGCCATTAGGGCAGCTCTGACAGGAGTGTAGACAATGGAATTTTTTTCCCCCCTTTTTTTTGACATTGTTTGGAAGTTGCTTTAAGGACTTGACTCTGGCCATTTGGATGCACAGCTGTCTTATTCCCTTGAGAAACAGATATTATTAGTACTAATTTATAAAGAATCAGAAAATTATTTGTCTTTTGACACTCATGATTATACTTACACTCCAAACTCTTACAACTAAAAAGCTATCTTTAAGAAGAATTGGTGTTAGCAAAGAGTTTTTTTCTCCGCAGCAGGAGGCGTGATCACAAAGTTTAGATCATGGTAAAAACTAACAACTTTTTTTTCTTTTTTTTTTTTTTTTTTTACCCCCAAGTTAATTAAACATATACTCAGTTTGCTGCATAATATAGTTTGTCTATGTTTTATAGAGCTTATCAGTCCCTGTGGCAGTTCTGAGCACCTTCACTGAAAGAAACCTATAGAATATTTTTCCCCAAATCTGGCGTGCCTTGAATCAGGCAACATAGTTAAATATACAAAGTCTCCATTACTCCTCTGTGATTCAGCTCTGCAACAACCATCAAAATTAAAATTTCCTTTTACTCCAATCTAATTAAAATTAATTGAGGCACATTCTTTAAGCCAGCTTGCCAGACTGTCAATGTAATCAGTTTGTCTTATTCTAGATAAAGCCATACCTGCTTGCTAAAGGTACACATATTTTGGCTTCTTCACTCAACTCAGAATATTAATAAACTGCCCAGAAGGCAGGTGCAAACAGTTTTCTCAGTCAGTACTTTGTCTTTTGGTGAAAAATGCTTTCAGAACTTAAAACAGTAGCCATACTACCCAGAGACCCCAGCCAGGCCGTGAAACAAAGCTGAAATAGTCTTTCAAGGGACTCCTTGTTCAGCATCTTGGGAGATACATGATCAGTGTGATTTAAGAAAGTGAGTCTGTAGGAAAAGGGACAGGGAAGACAGTCAGGGGAATGAAGAATGCACACTGGAAATGTTTAACTTGCACAGATAAACAACCAACATCTAATGGCATAATAAATCATGAGACAGAACTCCTTTCCTCATCTAGCACAAGGACTGTCACATAATATTACAGGATACTGATCGTTCATAATACATGACTGCTTATTGAATGAATTGAGAGAGTTAAAAATCTGAGAAATATTTGTTAAGAACTCAAAAAGGCAAGGAAGTTTTCTTCTTTTCCTGCACCTCTAGTCCTTTCCCTGCTGCTCATATTCTCCTTCTTTTGACTGGCAAACACAGCTTTGCAGGTGAGATACAGACACACGTGTGTGTGCACACGCGCACACACACATATACGCATATTTGACGTAACTTGACATTTGTTTTAAAGGCTGCTGTGCAAAGTCTGGAGTCACAACATGCGTCATCACCAGGATGCACACACATGCTACTGTGTGTTTTGGAGGGACTACTTTGGTCTAGAAACAATTCCGCTTTTCCCAGCTTCCAATAAACATGGTAAGTAGGAAAAAAAAATGCAGCTTAAAAATCAAAGGACAGATATTCCTGGTACTGTAAGGTACAGAAGGTGTAATGCAGGTAAATCAAGCAAATCAGCTTCTCTTATTTCTCTTCCTTTCTATTTGCTTTCATAAAAACGGATTCCTTCATTAAGGATTAATCATTTTGCACATCTCACGACCAGCCTTAATGAGTAGAATCAGTCCACTAACGCCCTCCGTTTCCACTGTGACTTTCATAAAAAGATCTCAGAGGATGCTACTACAATATATAATACCCACAATGCCAGCCTGAGTATTAGCAGCTCTTTTTTATGAGTAAAATCACAACTGGTTTTTGGCAGCAGTGGCCAATATAATCAATCCCCTTGCTTTCCTCTTCTCACTTTCCAAGGTCCTAAACAGATTTTATTATTCCCACCTCCATATCTTGCACTGGTCCAGCACAAATGTTTGGTGAGCCATGTGGCAGACAGGATCAGGGAACTAAATATGCTGAAAAAATACCTTTCTTTATGGGCAGAGAAGCCTATGTTTCAGCCAAGGCAGTCCCCAGCTGTTACCAAATACATGTTTGTGCCTGTACAGCACGAGGGTAGAAATGAGTGGCCAGGAGAACAGAAGGGCAGTACCGTGCCTGCTGAAGCTATCACTGCCAATGAATATCTGCTTGTAATCTATATAAAAAAAAAAAAAAAAATAGATCTAGGGTCCTGCCTCTTCTCGAATCGGGATCAAAAATCAAATCTTCAGTTACTCACTCAAGGTCACAGAAGTCAGTAGAGACAGGACACGGTCCCAGAAGTCTGCTTACTGGGTCTGCATTGCCCTGATAGAGAAACCTTGTTTAAAATAGCTCTTAAAAAGTTTTCGGTGGCTTGCTTCTCAGGATATATAATTGCACATTACTTGTGGCATTTTAATCACTTCTGAAAGTACTGTCTGGAATTGTAAAGTTATTGGAAGACAAAGAAATCTCCAGCATTCATAGTTTAAAAGACGCTAACCATAGAAGTCTGCATTCTTCACGAGCACATTAACTAAGCCTTTTCCCCCCTCCTCCCCTAAACTGCATGCCAAAAGATGTATGATCCACTTTCTGAGCTGGGTCACCTTTAAGAGCACAGTGACACGCCACAGAATTATTCGCCAGTCCTCACCAGAGATGTCTGCAAGTGCAAAGCCTGTGACAAAGGACTGAAATGACAGCACTTTGACTCACTTCTACATTGTGTTTGTTTAGGAAGGTCCTAGAAATTGTATTTCACCAACCACATTCGCTATCAACACACAATTATCTGGCTTAATCATGTGGAACAGTGGCAAATTCACCTGGGGCTTAAGAACTAATGACATTCTCGTCTGAGCTGCTTTAGTGAAATGGCCTAGCACCTGAAGCAGGAACAGCAAGATTGCTCAAGAAAATTTGGTTTTCTTTTTTCATTTCACAGCATAGGGGCTCTGCTCAAATCAACAAACGCTCCTGATTAAATAGCTGTGGTAGTTGACTTATTTGCACTTGTGTGTATGGCTCTGAATGTACATTGAGAATCCCTAACCTTTACAGGAAAAGAATTGTCTGTGACTTGTTTTTAATACATTGTCCTTTTGACATAGAAAATAGGCAAATAATTTGGTATTTGATAATTTTTGTACGATGAGATCTATAAGTGCAGATAACCCCAAGTATTCCAAAACTAGCACAGGGGCAACAGCAAAAACCCCCCACCTTTTCTCACGCTGAATGTATTTGTATCTATTTTTGTCTGCTGCCTGGGCAGGGCCATTTAAATTCTGCTTGCTCGACAGAAATTCAGACCCTCATGTTGGCCTCCCTAGTAGTATACAGGAGATGAGTTGTGTTGCTGCTGACTATGCCACTCAATCTCGAAAGTATACAGGCTGGCAAAGATGAGAAATTGAGTGTTCAGGCTCCTGAATGCTTCAGAAAGGGCATGAGAAGGGATGGGGATCACCCATTCCTCCTATTTTGGCTGCGGGAAAGAAACTAGCCTCATTTCCATGAATAAAGTCTGGGAAAAAACCAAACCAAACCAAACCAAAAACAAACATTCAGAAAGATATAGTAGGTGAGACTTTCATACTCAACTTTCACAGTCACCTTTGGCACTTCATGCTCAAGGGCTCTGCATCTTTGAGCAAGACCACCACAGACTTGCATAGGCAAGCAGAAAACAAGGCAGCCCAAAATCAGGATTGGTGTGACTGCTTTCCCTGCTATGAAAATTAATTAGCATTAACTACAATATGGATATTGGCTCAGATTGATATACAGATGAAATTTAGTTCGTATGGATAAGCTGCACATCCACCCACTCAAACTTGATTCTGCATTTGACTACTAATAATACTGTATCCTCCTCGTGCAGCATCAGCATCAAGCTATATTTGTAGCAGAAGCCCCCCACACAGCCTCTGTACCCTGATTACTCCCACACGACCATGAGAAGCACTCGTGTAAGGTTGTGCAAAGTATTTTTTGCTAGATCACCCTACGTAGCCCACATTTCAGAAGCCCAGAGCGCCCTATCACTGATTGCCTGGCCCATTGTAACAAAGCTCTGGCTGCAAAATCTCTGCTAATTGCTGGAGGAGTCAGTAATTCAGGATCCTCTTAGTCAGTAGCACTATCACAGATAGTCCAGCCAGGTTATGTGCAAATATGCATTGCCCCTTTTGGGTTAGTGCCTAGACATAGTCAGGCATAAATCTGGCCCAAAGCGTCTTGCTGAAAGATAGCAAAAGCAATTTCCAGTTTTGGAAATCCAGGGCTCAAAGGCCCACAGGGAAGCTACTCAATACAGTCACAAATGAATTGAGTTTGATTTGAGGCTGGTCTCCAGAAGAACCGGTTGCTGACGTGTTAACTGGAAAGAGCTGAAAGTTTGCAGCAGATGGACTGAGATAGGAAAGAGGAGAAGGGCAGGGTTATTCAGATCAGCTTTAATGTAATGTTCAAGCATCTCAGGAGGAGGTTACAGTACTGTCTTGTTTGCTGTGGTACTATAAGAGCTACCTCAACATAAAACTAGGTAAAACAGGAATAATTTTGGAGGCTATGAGGGAAATCAGTTCTTCATAGTAAGCCCTCTGTGTTGCAAAATGCTCAGGCCCCATTACAGAACAGCCATCAGAATAAGCTGTCATCACCACCACCTTTGAAGCCTTCAGCATATTGAACAGTCCCTGGAATTTCTCCAGCATCCAAAGACATATTGACACATTTCTAACATATACGTCAACATCACTACCATTGATCTCATGGTGAGCTTGGGGGTTTCTAGGAGCCCCAAAGACAGTCCACCTATTTACTTAACAAGCACTGGGCTCATCACTGGCTCAGCAACAGCATGACAGCCTGCCCTTGGTCTCTGCACGGGGCTTTGCATGACTACAGGGGTTATTTCCTCCTTGATGCCTCACTCTGTCATAATTCTAGGTTTGTTAGCACCGTGCTTTTTAAATCTTAACTCACCACTAGTACAAATCAGTATATCTAGGCTGAAGTCAACAGTTACACCAAATAATACCAACAGAGTGTCCAGACAGCAAATCCAACTCACTGGCATGACAAAAGTGTTTTGTCAATACATCTGTGTCACTGCTTCTGTAAGACTCCTATGTGCTCTAAGAAAGGGCCATGCTTTAACACTGGAATATCTAACATCTCAGGGAAAAGACCGTAGTTACCAAACTGGTTGTATTTCGGTGACAGGCGGGGATAAATGCAGTCAGCATGCATCTGTGTGGCTTCTATGACACCAGTCCATTGCCATCAAGAGCAGTTTAGTTGGCGAGTTCAGCTATTTGAGGACACAATAAATTCACCGTATGACAGCAAAAGAGTGTCACTGTAATAATGGGGAAAAGTTACTTCCAAATGGTCTTACTCTATGGTCATTTTGGACATTTTGCTGTTAAGGCTGTAGTATTGGTTAAAGGGCAGAGAAGCAGAAAATGTGAGACTGTGTGCATTAATGCAGGTATGTACGTGAATCCTATCATTAAAGCATTTCATGCCAGTCCCTATGCAGAAGTTACTATATGTACAGTCACTTATCACTAACACTAGGTTTCATCGGGCACATCTGAATCAGGAAATGATATGGTAATTTTCACAGTCACCAAGTGGAAAATATTTATGGTGCAGCAGTTTAATATCTCTGTATTTTATATTTCTAAGATTGTACCTGATGACATAATAAGAGTTTGAGTTTAAATAATAGCTGGATGATTTCAGGAATAAAAAAAAAAAAAAAAAAAAAATCTGCACTGGTAGAAAGCTTACTCCTTTATAAAACACCTTTTCCACGTTCATCAGGATTGCCAGCCTGGGGCAAGCTTAATTAAAGTCAATGGAGAAAAAAATTGAATACTTAAAAGTGCTATTTGGGGCTCACAGAGCTTGAATGACTCAAAATATAAAATATTCAATTACTAATAATTGTGAGGTTTTGTTTGGTGAGCATTTTGTCACTCACTCTACACTTCACATCCTTCGCCTTTCTTTCTCTGCTAGACAGAAGGGTTAAAAGAGAAGAAAATTAGCAGCTCAGCTCCAGGGGTGAAGAGGCACCCACTTTTCCCCAACCCTTTGCTTTTCTTCATCCCAGACTCTCCCTTTGATTCAGACCTTATGCTTGCTGCTTGCTCACTTGCTCCTTCCTTCTCTCCCTGAAACACACTCCCTCTCCTCTCAGTCTCTCTTTTTCACTTGTTCAGCGTGTGATCATGATTCATGAGGCAATGATCTGGCTTTGAACGTGACCTTACATTTAGCAGCTCTGTTGGCTTAGGTGCCTGGGAGAGTTTGAATTTCCTACTGGCTTGGGCACACCATTTAAGAAACCCAAACGCTTTGAATGGTGATCTGGAGGAAATGATACCAGGACTTATATTTCAACACAAGCTCAACAGGCTTGTAAAGGGAAAATCTGTTGGGCAAGGACAATGAAAATTGAAATGGCTTTATTTACTGGATTGCAGTATTAGAGGAGGTGAGCTCAAATTTATATATATCCCCTGCCCAAAGATGCATCTGCTTCCAAACGTCGGGTTTTATATCATGGGAGGCAGAACTCATTGGAACTGATGCTTCAGTAAAAGAAAAAGTGCTGTGCAAGAGGTCAAATAATTTCCTCAAGTTTAGAACTGAAACCAAATCAAACCAATATTTAGACCAATGTATGAAAATAGGACACAAAAGAACTGAAGTCAGCCTGCCAAACCAATGTTAAATGTTTCCTACTTTATGTCAAATATACTCCAAGTATTATGAACAAAATACAGCTTGGGCTCAGTTTTGGGCTATTCAGCAATTCCAGAATTACTGGAAGAAACAAGAATAAGGTTCATTAAGCGACTGATGAGGACAGGCTATTTGAGCGAATTTTTTTTAGCATATTTTGCTGTCTTACAATAAAAGAAAATCCTAACCTGGAGAAATGGCAAATTAATTAACATATTCTCCAGTACTTACCGACACCTCAGTAGAAGGCAACTCTTAAAATGTGAAACCCTTGACATTGCCAGCACAGAAAAATAAAGTACATGTCTCTCAGTGGGTACCAGGGACCTATATTATGTCCTACTGTTGGTTACAGAATTTTCAATATTTTCTTATCCTTTTTCACTCATATGAACTGCAGCTTATAGCAGTGGTAATCATTTCCTGTGTTTGAAAAAGAGATGAAAGCATTCATGGATGAAAGCAAGTTGGATTTAATCTCCTTCTCTCTCATCCAGTGCACTGTACTGATCATTTTCCAAAAAAACAAGACTTAAGCTCATTTTTGTCATGACAAAACTAGTTTCATAATAATCAGATGGCAATTCCTAGTGTACACAATTCTAATATAATTACCAGGAGGAAATGTAGAGGGAGTTGCAGGTTTGAGATAAAGAAAAGCCTGTGAATTTTGTATTAATGTCTCAGACTCTCTTATTTGTGCAAGTAATCAATCTTTCGGGGAGTAGAATAGTAATTCTTTGTGAAAAAATGACAAGAGTCTGAGGAAGAAAGA
Source organism: Podiceps cristatus (assembly GCA_000699545.1). NCBI lineage: Eukaryota > Metazoa > Chordata > Aves > Podicipediformes > Podicipedidae > Podiceps > Podiceps cristatus. The sequence continues at coordinate 29,447 of JMFS01129546.1, read as the reverse complement.
AGATAATCTGAGTTTCATTCTGTACACAGCAGGTCAGCTGTGATTGACAAAGCTCATCACAAAACTATAGCTCCCAGAATAATCCCAATAGCAGAGTTTCATTTGCAGCCGAAGCAGTGTTAATGACATGTTTAACAGCTGCTTGTTGAAGTTTGGAATCTGCATTAACCTGCAGAGCAGTGAACAGAGAAATGAAGGGAAGTATTGAAATCAAGCCTTCATTATGCCGACAGCCCAGGGTAAGGGGGAGCAAGGGGCTGGTGGAGCAGGAGGGCAGAGAGGTGCAGGTTTGGAGGGTCCAGTTGCAGATAAGGATAGTCAAGGAGATGACAGTGTCCGATCAATGGACACAAAAGGCTGCAAAAGGGAACTGACATGCTTGACTCAAGACACCGAGGAAGGCAAAAATTAGACAACTGGAATGAACAAAAAGGGAGAGGTGGAAAACGAAGGGCAGATAGCATGGCTTGTGAAGACGAGATCCAACAGCACCATGCCTTGCAGGCTATAACACTCTTCGGCCAGCCCGTTCTCCAGTCTGTAGTTGCTCTCTTTTAACCAAAGGCCTTTGCCTACTCTATAAAAGGGACCAATTTCACAGCGTTCAGTCTCCTGCTGATATCCATTTCAAGATAAAAGGCTACTCCCTAATGAAGAAACAATGACAGGACACTGAATGCCTTTTCCTGCCACACTGGTATCCAGCAATTAGAAATTTAGAAATCCTGGTCTGACTCCAATCTTCCAGCACCAATGCATACTTTAAGAGCCAGAGTGTGTGCATGAGTTGCTCACATACTGTACTGTTCTACACCAACCCCTTCTCTCATACTGCTAATACTAACATCAGTGACACACAAGCAAAGGACAAAGGCCTGGAAGTCTCTGATCTCTGCTTTTGTGCTTCAAAATGTTGGCACTGCCAGCAGGCATCTTTTGAGGGAGATGGAAGTTAAGAGAGACATATACATACAGTACCTTCGAAGGTTAAAAAAAATGCTTCATGCTGTGCTTTGTTACTCTGAGTGCTAGGATCAGCTATGGCTTCCATTAAAAGTCAGTGGAAGGTCATCCCTCACACCAATTATGTTGATCTTTCTTGTCTGAGGGGCAGCTTATTCAGCTTTTTTCTTTGGACTGAGTTGTTCTCTGTTGCTTCAGGATATAAACAGGACGTATTTAATCCTTTAGAAAACCATATAATTTAGATCATAAATTGTAAGTGGAGGGCACTTCCACCTCAGTCCCAGACTGTTTTAGGCTTCCAGGCAGGTAAATCCAAGCACATTACAGCTTGAACTGAAGAGCTCTTAAGCACCTGACAAAATGTCTTTCCAATGACAGGCATTTGAAAACACAGACACATTTGCAGTTAAGTTAGGTCTAGCTAGGCTAGACTCAGTAGACCTATCACAGTGCCTCTAATATACTACTATAGGTGCCTTTACCATTAACCCAAGTGACCATCCCTGGGAAGCTGAAAAAGATTTTTGTCTTACAAGAATATTCGATATTCAAAGCCCAGACATCCCAAGGGTAAGCACAGATCATGAAAAGCAAATGCAAGTTTGGAGGTGTGGCAGTCTGACCCAAGTTTAGAGGTCACACTAATGGTAAGGTCTACCATTCGAACTGCCTATGATTTTCTTCACATGCCTACAGCTCCCGTGTGTTATTTGCTACTTCTTTTTTATTTTTAATTCATATGTCTTTGTCTCTAGTGAGGGTCAAAAATCTCTGCTCTGGAACAACATTGTCTGGGAAGCAAGCCAAAACACAGTTGATGCTCTCTGAAAACAGGAGAAAGCAGAGCAACATTGAACTGGCATGGTCCAGAGGCTAGAGCAGGAGTCAGAGACCTGTGGTATATAAATACCTTCAGAATGACTTATCATAGGACCAAGGGCAATATTTCTTGACATTCTTAGTCAGAAGGGGTTTTGTTTACAGAAAAATCAAAATTAGGCTAAATATTGAATGTTCCTATGGCCATTTTCTCTCGCTTGATTGCATGTGGTGAACATGTTTGAAAGCATTTTGGTGAGGAGTCTTTTCGCAAGCATTTTTGCAGACAACCTTGTGACATCTTAAGGCACATAGCAACCCAAACACTGCACTAAGGCAAAAATAGAGATAGAAACATATGTAAGACGCAAGTAATATATGTCATCTCTCCCAGTTAAAATCTTCTGCCACCACAGAAATTATATGTATTTTGTCATTCTAGCCTCTCATCCAGAAAAATCTTATGCTGTCAAAAATTTCACTTACTCTCTCAACTGTCCTGTGGACTTAGGCATTTAAAATCAGACAAACTTGGGGATCATTTTCTTATGTTTAGACGGCCATTTGCTGACAGTGAATAACATTTGATGCTGCTTTTAGCCTTCTTTGTGCATACCCACTAGCTATTGCATTATCAAAAAGCTTAGATAGTGTTTTAATTTGGTCCCTAAAACAGATGAGATGGATTTACACAGATCCTGATGGTTTTGACAGTAAAATCTACTCCTGGGACAGCCTTCTTAATCCATGTTCCCAAACAAACCTGAGGGCAAAGACTGAATGATAGTAAGCTGTTGAATGTGAAAATAAATAACAAACAAAAGGAAATGAGATATATCTATGGAATAATTTGGCAGTGTGTTTAAACACCTTTGTTTTTATTTTTGCAGCTACTTTTTTAATAAAAAAACTATATGTTAGATAAGAATTTTCTCAACAAGAGCTTAGGAAGTCGTATTCATTTCAGCTTAGCCTTTAATTTTGCAGTAGCCAGGGAGGTTATTGTAGAGAATATAAAGTCAGAAGCAGGGTTAGTCTTTGGATCTAAATACACAAAGATTCACAGTCACTAGAACTAACAACCAGTTCAGTTGCCTCTCCATTCTGCTTCACAATATCAGAGTATTATAACTTGTTGAATTTTAGCATAATTTCTGAATTTGAATATTTTCTATATGATAATAATAAACATTGAGGGTTTTGGTAGTATCATGTACTACTTATGCTCTCCATATCTGACTTCATTAAGTGCCCTATCGTCTCCTGTTTGGCTTCTCTGCAATAAGGTTACTTAACATTCTAATATTACACTTGAAATAGTAAAAGCTCAGTTTAACTTACTTGGTTGTGCAGGGGTTGGATGACAGGACTTTGCAGAAGCTGGAAGACAGAGTATACAGAATCTACAATCTAGAGGAATTTCCTTGGAGATAAATATTTCCTGATGTAAGCAAGCAACATTTAAACCAAAACAGAAGTCAGTGCAACTTTGTTTGAAAATCCTCTTTGGGAAAAAATACTGCTGTGTTAAAGTGTGCTGTTGCTGTCTCCAATGACCATGACTTTATATCAGTCAGGCCTGCTTAATGTTCTCCATTAATATTCACAAGTGCTTTAAAGAGGCAGACAGGATCAGGATCACAGAAGAGCTAAAGTGCAGAGAGATGAAGAGACTTACCTGAGACCCCTGGTCAGACCAGAAGTATACTCATTCCTATCTCTTCAGTCACACAGCTTCCCTTCCTGAAGGTTTAAATTAGATATTAGGGGGAAGTTTTTTAGAGAGAGAGTGGTGAGGTGCTGGAACAGGCTGCCCAGAGAGGTGGTGGATGCCCCATGCCTGGAGGTGTTCAAGGCCAGGCTGGATGGGGCCCTGGGCAACCTCGTGTAGGTCCAGGCCTGGAGGTTGGTGTCCCTGCCTGTGGCAGGGGGGTTGGAACTCTGTGATCCTTGGGGTCCCTTCCAAACCAGACCTTTCTATGGTTCTATGATTCTATGATTCTATGATTCTATGATTCCCTATGCACAGTATGCAGCAACCTGAGTGAGATGATGAAGCTACTGAAATGTCCTCAAAGACAGCAATGGGAGTTATATGAGATTATTTCATAATTTTTACTTGTTTAACCGACCACTGAAAATGACTTTTGAAACTAAGGATATTACTCTGAGGTTGTATTTATGCTTCATCATGAAGAAGTCTCTCTACAGGCAGTGGGATCAACTCTTTGCACAATAAGAACTTGTCAAAGCAGGGATTGTCCAGTAGGAAAAGGGGAGTATGCCCAAGTAAGAGAATACCTTGATTTTCATTCAGTTTGGCTGTGAAAATATTGAAATACTTGTGTGGCCTTTTCCCAGCTGTTTAATTTCAGACTGAGGAAAATTAAAAAAAAAAATATATTAAAAAAAAAAAAACCTCAACTTTTAACCAAATACACAAACATTACATATACAAACTATAGCCTAATCTAGTGTATGGAAGTGAAAAGATTTTGACACCTTGTAGTGGGAGCATATGCTATATTTATCGTTAGCATTTCAGAGCCTGTTTTATAGACAGATAAGAATGAGGTGTCAGTAGCACAAATGAGAATCATATTCCATACCTGTCTGAACAAATTTCTTGCACTAATCGGTTGAATTACAGGAGATGATCTTGTTGCCATATGTACGTTTTGTTCCTCTTAACCATATGGCTTTATTGCTAAGCAAAATATTTCTAGATTTCTATTTTTTTCATCCTCAAGCTGGGACAAATGTCAGCATTTTGAAATTTTTCCCACATTAAGAATCAGGGGGAAAAAAAATATATCAAAGCAGTTAAAATATTTCCTTTAAATCTCAGATTTTTACAAAAGATTATAGTATAATTAGTCTAGCTTACAAAGCAATCAGTTATTTTGAGCTGGAAATAGAGATTTTTATACAGAGACGGTCAGAACAGAATAATAATTTATCAGGATTTTGAAAAGTTTGAGTTTGAATGAATCGGCATATTTAGCAAATAAATACTATTTAAGTTGAACATTTTTTCCAGTCCTCTTCAAATAAACATAATGCATTCTTTGTGATTTGAAGGGAAGCCAATAATATTTGTTTCAGTGCAGGAAGTGACTTAGGTAAATGTGAAAGTGGGAGAAGAAAGGCAGACAGAGGTAGGTTTTGTAGAAGAGTGCAGGTTTAGAATCAGGCATGGAATGGGACACAGAAAGATGCAAAGAAAATGAGCAAATAAATGGGGAATGGCAAAGTACAGAACACAAAAGATAAGGAGTAAGTAATCAGCAGAGCTTTTGTAAGGACTATGATTTCACCTGTGGCAAAGAGAGAAAATGTCAAGTCCTCATTTTTTCATTAACCTAGCTATGACTTAAGCAAATTGCTGCCCTTATTTTGGATTTGAGTCAAGAAGGGTTGATGAAACCCCATGGTCATGAGAGAACATTAAACTAGGCCTGCGGTTTCAACACCCATTAGCACATATAGCACACTAGGTGAATTCCTGGAGCATATCTTCTGGTTTAGTTTCAGAGGAAGGGTTTGGTTTCACACACCCCATGATGTGAACCAAGCTTGTAAGAAGACCCAAGGGCAGATTTGCCTCAATAGCAAAATCTTGAGGTAGAAGAAAAATGCTAATGTATGAAATCCTTGGCTAGCTTTGTACAGAAGGATGGAGCCAGTCAGAGCATCCTCCTTTTGAAATGGCTTCCTAACTGGAGGGAGAAATGGTGGAGGGCTGTACGGATGAGCTTGACTAATCCGATCTCTTTCTATGACAAGATGATCCACTTATTGGATGAGGGAAAGGCTGTGGATTTTCTCTACCTAGACTTTAGTAAAGCCTTTGACACTGTTTCCCACACCATTCTTCTGGAGAAACTGGCTGCTCGTGACGTGGACAGGTGTACTCTTCACTGGGTAAAAAACTGTCTGGATGGCCAGGCCCAAAGAGTTGTGGCGAATGGCATTAAATCCATCTGGCAGCCCGTCAGAAGTGGTGTTTCCCAGAGCTCTGTATTGGTGCCAGTTTTGTTAAATATCTTTATCCATGATCTGGATGAGGGGATCACGTGCACCCTCAGTAAGTTTGCAGATGACACCAAGTCAGGCGAGAATATTGCTCTGCTTGAGGGTAGTAAGGTGCTACAGAGGGATCTGGATCAATGGGCCAAGGACAATTGGATAAAGTTCAACAAAACTAAGTTCCAGGTCCTGCACTTGGGTCACAACAACCCCAGGCAACACTACAGGCTTGAGGAGGAGCAGCTGGAAAGCTGCCTGGCAGAAAAGGACATGGGGGTGTCGGTCAACAGCTGACTGAATATGAGCCAGTAGTGTGCCCAGGTGTCCAAGAAGGCCAATAGCATCCTGGCTTGTATGAGAAATAGTGTGGCTGGCAGGACTAGGGAAGTGATTATCCCCCTGTACTCGGCACTGGTGAGGCCGCACTTCAAATACTGTGTTCAGTTTTGGGCCCCTCACTGCAAGAAATACATTGAGGTGCTGGAGGGTGTCCAAAGAAGGGCAACAAAGCTGGTGAAGGGTCTAGAGCATAAATTTTACGAGGAACAGTTGAGGCAACTGGAGTTGTTTAGCCTGGAGAAAAGAAGGCTGAGGGGAGACATTATCTCTCTCTACATCTACCTGAAAGGAAGATGCAGAGTGGTGGCTGTTGGTCTCTTCTCCCAAGTAACAAGTGAGAGGACAAGAGGAAATGTCCTCAAGTTACACCAGGGAAGGTTTAGATTGGAGAGGAGGAAAAATGTCTTCACTGAAAGGGTTGTCAAGCATTGGAACAGGCTGCCCAGGGAAGTGGTTGAGGCACGATCCCCGGAGTTATTTAAAAGATGTGTAGATGTGATGCTCAAGGACACAGTTTAGTGGTGGACTTGGCAGTGCTAGGTTAATGGTTAGACTCAATGATCTTCAAGGTCCTTCCCAACCTAAATGATTCTGTGATTCTATGAGTGACAGCCTTCTTTTAGCATTTTCCCACCCATGACCAGCTCACATTACAACATGAAAATATAAGGGATCCTTCATCTCTCCCTTGCTCACAAGCATGGAAGAAAGATCAAGACCATGGATCACCTGGAGAGGGAGGATGGAAAAAATAGAGAAATTATGTCCACTACATTGCAAGAGGGAGATGCTGGTTTCCTGCCACATTTGAGGGCAGAATGCAACAAGTAGTCTCACCCTCCAATGCCCATAGCTGGGAGACATTCCCCAGCTGTGACCAGCTACATGACCCAACACTGTGAACACTTCTGAGTCACATATCCCAAAACAAAGTTATTTCATGTGTCCTGGTTTCAGCCAGGACAGAGCTAGTTTTGTTTTCAGCAGTTACTTTGCATTTAGTATGTGAAAAATGGTGACAGCACGCTGCTGTTGTTGGTTGCTGCTGAACAATCAAAGATGTTTTGCAGCTTCCCAAGCTTTGCTGATGTGCAGGTGCAAACGCGTCGCACTGCAATGGAAGTGGACCCAAACTGGCCAAAGAGATTATCCGTACCACAGACGGCATGGCCAGGGTGAGTGAGGGACGGCCATTGCCCCCTCGCTCTGGTTCCTTGTTCAGTTCACTTTCTGTTCATGTTCCCTTCTTGTTATCTTATTTTTGTTTTATTTTGTTCAGGCCTGTTTGGTCGACTGTTTGTTCCCTCTCACTCTCTCTGGAACTTGCTGTTCTGGGATGGCTGCGGGGGAATATCCCTGCTCCCTGGCTGCTGCTTGGGACAGGCTGCATCAGTCCTTGGGTGGTGAGAATTTGTGCACTATTCATTTTATATATTCTATTATCCTTATACAGTATTATTATAATTAATGTATTTTTTATATTTTCCTTTGCTGTCCTGGTGAAGTGTTTCTCTCTCTCTCTCTCTGATTCTCCTCCTCACCCCAATGGGAAGGGGAGGGGTGAGCAAGTTGCTGCATGGTATTGTTATTGTTTGGGGTTAAACCAGGAATCCATGTTAAGAAAAAAGACATCTGGGACATTCACCTTGCCACAGCTGAAGGGGCAGAGAGGGCCTGCTCTTGTTCTAGCAAAAGTTTTCCCATTCCTGAAGTGTACTTAAATAAGTGAGGAAGAGAGACCTTATCCTGTTTAAACCTGCAACATTGGTCTAAAAGCAGACACATTCTCTCTAAATATCAGTGACAGCAAATATATGGGTAATTATTGCATATTTCATAATAATTTTAACTTGTAAGAATTCAGTTAATGCATCTTTTTCCTGATATTTTTAAAGGTCATCCATCCTTTTCTTTAAAAGATAAAAAGTATGAACTAATGCTATAGTAAATGGACAAGCCCACAAAGTGTCCCTCCTCTGTGACATGACTTAGGGGTTTGTTCCTTTCCTTGTTTTGATCTTTCGCCGGTAGTGTGCAGGCACTATAAACTTTAAGTGTGAATTGAACTTGCAAACCCACAATGACTGAGCAAGTTCAAAACAGAACAGAAGTGTTTTCCCTTCATTGCTAATATGATTAGAGGAGTCTTCCACAACTTATACTGTCAGCATGGAAGAAGATGTCTGTGTACCTTTAATGTAAAGAAGAGCTGCTGCTAAATCTAAATTTTAGCCAGCTTCTCCATGTGGCTGCCCTCACAAAAAGCTACTGTGTTCAAGACCAACAGTTCTGTCAGTATTTGTCTGGGAAGAGAAATATTGGTTGAATCCTTCAATGGCAAACAGGAATTAACTTCCTCTTTCTGTCTATCATGGTAGGAAATGTGCTTGGGAAGCATCTTAAAAAAAAGGGACCTTTGTCCTCCAAAACCAAAAGCTAAGAATTCAAGGAAGAAATTAAAGGACTCTTTTAGGAGTAGGTGCTGATGCAATTTGGCCATTACTACCCCTGCCGGATTTTGGAGCATTGTTATCTCCATTGGTGCTCTCATGTCACAATCAGCTGCCACTTGCAATGGTAGAGTTCACTAAATGGACAGCTGGGCTCCTTCCAGGCCAGTTATTTGTCTCATATTGGCCTTCTGCTCAGTGGAGACCTACCTGTACAACGGTTCATTAAAGCCCAAGGCTCTCACAGTGCAACACTTCAGTTCCATGAGAGGTATGATCTTCATACCTTCCACCTTGGAAAGGCAGAAAGTAAGTGGATTAGCCAAGGGATCTTTAGAAGACCCTAGAACTACAAGGTACCAGGTACCATGGATATGGGGGTTCACGAGGCCCAGCACTGACATTTCCAAATCAAAATTTCCAGTAACTGAAGAAAAAGCCCTAAAATTAGACCTGTTTTGTTGGGTTTGTTTGGGTTTTGGTTTTGGTTTTTTTTTTTTTAGACAGTTGTATTTCCCTCTGGGGGTGGACTAGGCCATTATTCATCCTTGCTTGGGATGGAGAGTTATTGAATGGTGACAACCTAACTGTCAACCTAGTCAAGTCGTACTTTTAGTACATGCTAAAGCATGGTACAGGGTATGTATACATACCAGCACTTTCTCCTTGAATTTGGTGGTGACTTCACTAATCGTTTTCTGCAAAGACAGTGACTCATTACGCAAGTTTTTGTTTATTAGGTGGGTAGAGGTTAGGAACTACATATCATCCTTTATTATAATGTGCACAGATTTAGTTATTTAAGAGCAAAATAATGAGCCATTAAAAAACATCTGGCTGGGAGACTGTAAAGAGCAATAAATCTATCTGATAAATTTAGTTTTAGTTTTCAAAATTCTACCCATTATTAAAATTTCTTTTAAAGTCTAAGAATTGATTTGAAGCAGAGCTCTGTGGATATCTGATATAGTCTCACCAGGAGAATTTGAGGATTGGACATCTTCTGAAAAAGCAACAAACTTACTGCCCCTTTCCACGTTGTCAACAGGAACTGCTGTCCTAGAGAGACAGCAGTTGAAGCTCAGTAAGCAAAAAGGTTGAGAGCTGCTGTTTTGTTCACAGAATCATAGAATGGTTTAGGTTAGAAGGGACCTTAAAGTTCATCTAGTTCTAAGCCCCTCCCACTAGCCCAGGCTGCTCACAGCCCCATCCAGCCTGGCCTTGAACACTTCCAGGGAGGGGGCATCCACACCTTCTCTGGGCAACCTGTTTCAGTGCCTCACCACCCTCATGGTGAAGAATTTCTTTCTTCTGTCTAATAGAAATGTGCTCTCTTTCAGTTTAAAGCCATTCCCCCTTGTCCTATCACTACATGGAATCATAGAACCATAGAATGATTCGGGTTGGAAGGGACCCCTAGAGCCCATCTAGTCCAACCCCCTGCAGTGAGCAGGGACACCATTACCCAGATCAGGTTGTTAAGAGCCCCGTCCAACCTGGGCTTGATACCCTTGTCAAAAGTCCCTCTCCAGGTTTCTTGTAGGCCCCCTTTAAGTACTGGAAGGCCGCAATCAGGTCTCCCCGCAGCCTTCTCTTCTCCAGGCTGAACAGCCCCAACTGTCTCAGCCTGTCTTCACAGCAGAGCTGCTCCAGCCCTCAGATTCTCTTCATGGCCCTCCTCTGGACCGGATCTAACTGGTCCATATCCTTCTTGTGTTGGGTGCCCCAGATCTAGACACAGGACTCCAGGTGGAGTCTCAACCAGAGCAGAGTAGAGGGGTAGAATCACCTCCCTTGACTTGCTGGCCACGCTTCTTCTGATACAGGCCAGGATACAGTTGGATTTCTGGGCTGCAGGCGCACATTGACAGGTAATGTTGAGCTTCTCATCAATCAACACCCCTAAATCCTTCTCCTCAGGGCTGCTCTCAATCCATTCACCACCCAGCCTGCATTTGTGCTTGGGATTGCCCCAACCCATGTGCAGGACCTTGCACTTGGTCTTGTTGAACTTCATGAGGTTCACACCTCTCAAGCCTCTCAAGGTCCCTCTGCATGACTTCCCTCCAGTATGTCAACCACACCACACAGCTCGGCATCTTCGCAAACTTGCTGAGTATGCACTCCATCCCACTGTCCATGTTGCCAACAAAGATGTTTAAAACTGCCAGTCCCAGTACCAAACCCTGAGAAACGCCACTCATCATGAGTCTCCACTTGGGCATAGAGCCATTGACCACAACTCTTTGAGTGAGACCATCCAGCCAATTCCTTAACTACCGAGTGGTCCATCTGTCAAATCCATGCCTTTCCAATTTAGAGTTCTGTTCTGGGGTAGTTAATTTGAATTTTTTGTTCAGCATCTTTTTGGTAGGGATGGGCTCTGCTTCCAGCCAAATTTTGCAGGTAAACTTGAAAACTAGTATTTTATTTTCTGCATGTATCTTTGTGTATTTCAAATTCACTTCCCATTAAATTTGTACATGCAATGTCAGACAAAAAGGATACTCCAGACTGCAAGAAATGGATTTCTTAAATGTGATCACATCAATGTACAGGAAGTATTTTTGGCATACTTCTTTTGCTTTTTGTGTTGTTTCAATCTGTTATATTTTGGGTTTGTACTATTCATACTTCTCTGTTTTGAGAAATAATAAACTTTTTAAAAGACTGTCCAGTAAAATGTACTGGCATATGCAGAATTTGCCCAGAAACAAAAAGTGATTGATACCCACAAATTGGTTTTCTGACTCTGCAATATTATGAAATAAATAGTAGTCCTCTTCTTGCTCAGGCAGTCAATGCACTGCACTAAAGCTAAAATCTTACTTGAGGTTTGCTTTTCAGAAACGCGAAAACTTTGATTCTCTAAGTCAGGAGTAGATGAGTGCATATCATAGCAACGTTATGACCATTTAATCGTTTTTCCATAAGAAAAGATTAAAATGCCTTAGTTATGCTAGATTAAATGCTCATTCGATAATTGCAACGGACAGTATGCTTTCAGAGAAGGAGAATTAAATTAAAAGAAAGACAACTACAGAAAATGTACTAGTGGTAGAATTAGACAATGTTTCATCAGTCCCTGATGTCTCTACAGTAATGAACCTGTCAAAAGATAATAATATTTTAGTGAAAGGTGTGATTGGATAAGTCACGTTATTTATTAACTGTTACCCTAAAATATCACTTTTGTCTTATTATTAAAGAATGGTTAGAGGGCAGCAGGGATGCCTGACATAAAGCATTAAAATATGGATTATGGCTATAACAGGCCGTGGAGTGTATATGCTATGCTGTAAACTCTGTAGCATAACTTGCTAATACCCGATGACTAGGAGCATTCAAGAAACCATAAACCAGCAGAGATTTTACACAAGTTCCTTAGACTGACTCGGTACTTCAGTACTGTATTTAGTTAGCTCCCTGGAGCTATGTTTGTCAAAACATCTTAACCATCCAGAACCTACATACTTAGCTTTTAAACTTGATTTTCAAAGCACTGCAATGAAATACCTTTTTTTTTTTTTTGGTTGGTTGGGGTTTTGGGGGATTTTTTTGGTTGGTGTGGGGTTTTTTTTTGTGATGGTGGTAATGGTAATAGGCAGGGTTGCGTTATGGAAAAAGGAACTATACAACAGCAAAACCCAGCAAAACATTGGTCAAAGATCACAGTAAGCTCTGTAGTTTTCCTGTAGCACTTGCGTTTTATTGCAAGCCCAGACTAGCTCATCTAGCTGTATGGTAAAGAAGGGATCTTTGTAAGTCCAGTAGACATAATAATGAAGAGGAAGGAAATAAGCAGTGGCACTAAGGATGGGAGCAAAAGAGCTATTATGAAAAGGGAAGGATGTGGCTGCTGTAATGAGGAGACTATATCAAAACCACAGATAGTACGCACACAGAAAGGGTCACTCAAAACATTACTTCCTTTGTTTTTGTAAAAGTAACAGAAGTAAAAAATCAGGAATCCAGACTTCTTAAGCGATGCCTGACATTTTTACCAAAAAAAAAAAAAAAAAAGCGCACAGCACAAGTAATTTTGTATTTATTTTATTTTTTTCCATCTGTATTTCCTCAGCTTAAGAACAGCAATTACAAGTAGGGTTCTGCCAAATCATACTGCCCTGTAGCAGTTGCTGGCTACTCAGGATATTCTGTCTTTCCTGTGGCTGTTAGATCACATCACACTGATAAAATTGAAGATATGGAGCTGTATACAGTAGAAGCTTTTAAACAGCAAACTGTACAACCTTTAACTAACCATATGAGAGTGCCTAAAACTGTGCCTCCACTTCATTCTCAAGCAAAACGTATCTATCTTGCACTTCCAGAAACTGTTTTGATTAAGAGAAGATGAAAAGTTACCAATTTATACCAAGAAAAAGCTAACTGGAAAAAAAGCTCCTTCTGGAAGGAGCAAAAACTATATAAAGTGCACCCGTGCACTGATAAAAACATAATTACTCCTGTTAGATGCAACTTGATCCAAAGTGCCAAGTGTGGGTTTACAATCCCCTATAATTCTTGAAATACAAAACCTTCAATAAGCCAGGGACACCAGCAAGTTGTTGACATTTTCCCTCATTGCCAGAAGAACTTCTGTTAAATGCATTAATTCAGGGAATAAGAGTGCAACACTGGACAACACTGAACTGGCAAAGTCCCACAAGTGTGCCTAAATCTTCAAGCCTCGTATGAAGGGTTGGTCATGGAGAAATCAAGATTTTTATGGTAGGAAACTTAAAAGATATATGACACGCTGGGACAGATACGGGGAACGTGCACATCACCTGAGCTTCAGCAGCAGCATTGCATCCCTGGCCCATGCTCTTCCGGCCTTGCAGGCCAGGCATTCGGGGCTGCTGGAGGCACACAACACACATGCGTGTTGTGCATACGCACCCATGTGGAAAGACAAAACCCCACGGAGTATGTATGCACATACGTAATTCTGATGCTTTACTCTTAATATTAGGTAAATTCTATGCATGGTTTTCCGTGGACTTTTTAAAAATGAATTAATGTTAACAAAACCAAAGCAGATGCTAAGTTGCTGAGAAAACCCAAACCTTGGAGCCGAGGCTGCACTCCTGTTTGGTTAAATATATAAATCTTGTTCTCTTTTCCTTTCTGTGAAAAACTGAAATCCAGAAAGGCTTCCTGACCTGGTTTGCATTGGTGAAATCATAGCTGAATGAGTATTCTGGTAACAGATTTCTGCCATACTCAGAATGCTCATTAAGACCTTTTTCATGGCAAACCAAGACTCATTGTTGCTGGAAAAAATGTCTCAAATATTTTTTACTGTCTGACTCTTCTAAGGATGATTAGTGCCAACATAATATGCAAGTGGGAGTATCAGAAATATGCAGATTATACAGATTTAAGGCTGAACACAGGATTATACGAGAGCACCTGCTATCACAGCTTTTGCCATTGACACAACATTATTGAGATAATGTGGCTGTAGCAACCAAGGACACCGCACCTACCATGACACCCAATTTCACAGGAGGGGGGGAGAATGGACATAAGGAAAGCAAATTTGTGACCTACTGCAAAGCCGAATGAACCATTGCCCAGAGCATACACACACAAAACCCCCTAAAGATAGTCAGCATACCCTCCTAACTTGGAGACCTCCCCAAATACAGTGTGAAACATGACAGGAACTGAAGAGGAGGTTTCTGAGGTGGCTTGTGGAAAGGCTGTTAAGTAGCTTATTTTCACCTTTATGGCTGGCAATTAGGCAGCGTAAATACCTGTCTAATACCTGCTCACATACCTCTAAACACTTACAGGAATATTCTTGCCCCAAGGAAGTTTTGGAACACATGGTGCTCTTCAGAAATACCTGCTTTAATGGGATAGAAGATAACCCACAGGTCAGGTTTCTAGAAAAACACGTAGTAAAAAAAAGCACGGCAGAAGAGAGATTCGTTTTAAGCTCACAATAGATGGATACTATTTGTAAAGTGGCAAAGCAAGAGTTAATCTAATTTTCTAAAGCTCCTTATAAAATGACAGTTCTTAAAAGGGCTGTACCTACACTTATAGCTAATGATGCAAGATACAAGGAAGTGGAGAATCAGGCCCACTTGACTCTAATCCTACTGAGTAAAATATATATTTGTACATTAATCAGAGTGTGCACAGAAATACCTATATAACAATGCATAAGGAAATGAATGGATTAAAGCATAGAAAACTCCAGATGCTGGAAAAGATTTTGCGTCCTTATTTTTAGCAGTCAGCATCAGCATGATTGTCTTTCAAAGGAAGGAGAGAAACTGACTTCACAAAGAACTTGCGTTTCAGGTCAGCGGTACTTAGGGAGTATTTCTGTTCCCAGATGGCTTCCTGGGTATATTTATAAGATGCAAAAAAAGGACCTGTGAGTATTTCCGCACTCATTGCATTTTAATCTGGACAGGGGATTAAAGGGAGGTGCTTCCCATTGCTTGCATAACAGTCGCTAACCCGCTTCACATATCGATGCCTGTCCGAACAATTGCCATGCCAAAAGGACAGAAGATATGCCATGCCCCTGAAGCCCTGCTAGAAGAGCCACAGAAAACCAAAGAATGTACACATACATCAGCACCAAGGATCAGACACAAGTTATTGCCAGTCTCTGTTATTTACTCCTGAAATTCTTTGCACAAGCAACAACAATGTACAATGATCTGATAAAAAGTACCTTTTTTTTTTTTTCTTTCAAGGTCAGTTCCAAGAAACCCTTGCTAGAATCAGCTAATTAATTTTTGGCCTCTTTAACTACAGGGTATTTGAAGCCACATGTTATGAATCATTTTCAGTTGAGATATTAAAATCAGATTACAAGAGAAAAGCCTTGTAAATATTTGCCTTCAAATGAGGCTAAGAATAAATATATATTCAGTAATTCATCCATATTTAGCAGATATTAAAGAGACAAAGCATAGCTTTAAATTCACTTATCATTTTATACAAAGAGGGGAAATATGAAACTTGGCTTGATTAGCTTGTTTCTTCCTATGCTTTGTAATACCTTATTAAAATTTGAACTTTGAAATTGATATTATCAGTCAAATAATGTCAGCAGAAATATTTAATCTGTGGTTAGAGCTTTATTAATAGAACTTTTATCTGAAGTGTTTTATGTCCAAAGAGAAAAAAAAAAAAAATAAAAAAGAAAGCCTGAAATGGACTTGGAAGGTTTATTTGACTTCATTGATTCCATTTTGAAACACTGCCTAACTTGCTGCTGAAGAAAACTCCCCAAATCTAGCTTCCCACACACACAAACTAAAATTACATGACTACTGTGCTCTCACTGGGGAAACTGCTCCTTTTTAACTGGGAGGTAGTCAGGTCCTCATGCGACGCAAGGTTCAACCGGCCTACCGCACTAGGCAAACAGACTGTTGTGTTCACTGGGAAAGACTTGTAAAAGCTGTTTTCTCTTTTCCTCCCCTACTGATAACATTTTAACCATTAAAGAATGCCCACATGGTGTAGAAGTGAAACGGGGAAATCATTGCTTCTTGCCTGTTTTTGACAAACGAGTAGTGTTAACTGATGAAACAAATTTGTACACCTCTAATAGACCAAGCCTCAAAATTAAATATAATTATTCTGATGAAAATAAGGATGACATTGTAGAGCCTCCAAGGGTGACATTAGAAATAAAAATCACTTCAGAATTTCGCTCATAGAGAAGCCACATTTATGGAAATCTGAGTGACTGTCATTCATAGCATTCCATTTTGTGCTATAGTAATATCATTGGAAATAGATTTCAGTCTCCCTGTAAAGTATCTTTTCATCTCCACTGACACATGCACCAAATACTGCAGAATGCACCCTATAAAGAAATACATATGAGAGAGAGAATCATGAAGTCTTGCTGTGCATTCTTGCTTTTCCAGTAAATATTCTCGTTGTCAGCCCTGTCAGCTATGAATTTGCAAGGACAGGATTTATCTTGAAAATAGCTGAAGAGGGAGGAGAGGGTGAGGGCAAGGGAGAGGGTGAGGGACGGGGACAGGGAGAGGGGGAGAGAGGAAGGGGAAGGGGAAGGGAAAAGGGGAGAGGAAAGGGGAAGGGAGAGAGAGAGAGAGGGGAGAAGGAAGGAAGGAAGGAAGGAAGGAAGGAAGGAAGGATAAACAAGAAAGCAAGAAAGAAAAGTGAGAGGGAAAAAAACAAAGATAAATTGAAAGAATGAAGAGAGAGAAAAAGAGAAATGTGTGCTTCTGGGCAAATTCAAATGAGACCCCTGGATTCTCAGTGTGAGTATGTGAAGGAATAAAAATAAGAGTGTTGATTTCACAGGGAATCTGATTTCAAAAGTGTTCAATAATATTAAACTCTTTTTAAAAATGCAATGTTTCTATTCATAACTTTCTTACCACCAAAGTATTACTTATGTAAGGACAAAATACAAGAATTCTGGATGTTATCTAAAAAAACCCACTAATGTACCTGATTTTCTTTTTTCCGCACATACATAGGTCTGAATATTTGATTCATACAAGAACTACAGGCCACAACTCTTAGGAAAAAAGAGGGAGAAGAAAATGCTCACCATTTCAGCATAGTTTTAGTCAAGCCAAATGCAGTACAGGGCCTAAAACCAAGAGATACCTGCAAAGATCTGAACATCTTTATTTAAAACCAAAACCAAAACAAAAAGACTTTCAGGTCTCTACCTCCCTGCTGATTTGCAATGCCTGGCTTTGATAACACTCCATGTTACCGGTAGAGGTTATGGCATTATCACTGTGAGCAGTTCATGAAGACAGGCACTAAAAAGAGGACTTTGAATTCTCTACTTGACATTTTCCTTCAGAACTAAATTTATGAAATGTGTTAGAAATCACTCAATAGTAGCAGGATGAAACACATTGTTGCACTCCTGAAAACGACTAGAACCGCATAGCCACATCTGAAGTTTCTGTACATAGCAAAGGGGGGTAAATAAATGGCTTTCCCGGGATTACGGAAGTGAGGGTGAGAAGGGGGATGAAGGGAGCTTATTGCATGCATCAAGTACTAAAAGAAATGTGGGGAAAAAAATCACAAAAGTTTGTAACAGGGAAGGTTTTACTCTGTTGCTAGTGCTGTTTTACAACCAGTTTGCAGGAAAAGAAAACCTCTGTGTCTAATGCTTTCCTTGGCGCTGCTCCCTTCACCCCCCAGCCCCAGCCACAGGTGCCTGCTGGGTGCAGTCCAAGGCAGGAGGACCACATGCCATCTGCGGCATCCCTCGGGACACCCCAGATCATCGCAGAAATTCACTTGGATTTTTATTTCAAGCAGCATTAACTCTCATTCCCTTTCCTAACCTCCCCACTCAGCAACAAAGTCTTCATTCAGGTATGGACAAAAAAATAACAACCAAAACCAAGAGGAACACAGTTCCTGCCAACCAAACACTGATCAGGAGCAGAAGCTTTGGGTTCAACTATCCTTCAGTTTTTAGAGACAGCTTTTCATGCCAAACAGGGAAAAAATAGAAAATTCAAGAGTGAAGATTTCTGCTTTTGCTCTTCCAGCCTCAATCTTGTTTCCTTTCGGTTTGGGGATTCTTTTTGTAGCAATAGGCATTGCTTAGTCCATATAGATGCTACGGTTTGTAGCATTCAGCCTGCAGGATAGCAGAGTTTACTTCATTGCGACAATGTTAGCACTCACTTTCTTAGTAGACCTTCACTATGTGATATTACTGGTATACTAAACCAAGCTCCTAAAGTTTAGTACTTTTATAAATTAAAAAAAAAAAAAAAAAAAGGCAAAAAGGCTACCAGATTTGAGATTGGTCACAGCAATGAAGAAAAGGGCTGATAGCTGTGACATTAGATCGACTTTTTTTTTAAAAAAAAAAAAAAAACATTACTAATGTATGTAGTCTAAATATTTAGATATTATTTGTTTTAATTAATTTCCAAATGCCAAAGAGCTACTAAACAAAGTATTCCTGTTAACCTTAATATTCACAATTTTGTCTTTATTGTAGGAGAATTTAAAAACAACACTGAAATTAAATGGGAGATTGTCAGAAGGAAACAAGGGATTGGGATCCCAGGTGTCACTGCTGCAGAAGAAAATGGAATCATAGAATCATTTAGGTTGGAAGAGACCTTTAAGATCACTGAGTCCAACCGTTAACCTAGAACTGAGAACTCCAAAACTAAATCATGTCCCTAAGCACCGCATCTACACTCTTTTTAAATCCCTCCAGGGATGGTGCCTCAACCACCTCTCTGGGCAGCCTGTGCCAGTCCCTGACCACTCTTTCAGTAAAGAAATGTTTCCTAATATCCAATCTAAACCTCCCCTGGTGCAACTTGAGGCCATCTCCTCTTGTCCTACTTGGACAAGTTTTTCCCCAAGGAGTAGCAGGATCTTTTCAGAGCCCTGCCCCAAATTAGCAATAATATTGAAGGCAAGCATTACATGATTATATCAGCACTTCTCATATTTTCTCTCCAGTATGCTGTATTAATTCAGTTCTTCCCTTGAGAGGAAGGCATAAAATAGCATGAAAAGATGCAAAATAGCACGCTACCATTTTTAGCAGGGGAACCTACTTGTCACGTTTTCTATAGCACTACAATCTCCTTAGGAACCAGAGGGCACGGTTAGTTTAACAGGGTTTGTACGGGGTGATGGCTCCCGTACGCATCCTTTGGGCAAGTCCACGGGACATAGCAACCAGTTGGGATTATCAGGCTGAAGTGTGGGTAGGCATCTCCCCTGAAAAGTAGCTGTGGTCAGAATACCGGGGGTTGTAGGGCACGCAGGGCTGGCTGAACATTGTTTCCCACGGGCAGAGGAGCAGCCGCCCAGTCGTGGACCTAATCCTGAACGTTACCTCCCTTCCCCTTCACCGAGCCCCTGGCAGGAGCCAGAGCAGGCACACAGAGGGCATGGCGGGAGCTGGAGGTTCAGAAAGGTATGAGGAGCAGCAGGGAAAGGTGAATTGTAAAGGAGAGAGGCGGCTGCTCAGGAAGGGAGGGAGGAAGGCGACGGATGGCTCACTGGGCTGAGCCTTCTCTGCTGCTGAGGAGGAGCAGGAAGGCTGCGTGTGTGCTCTTCCAGTAGGTATGCCAAGCGTATGATTGCTGCTGATGGGGAGAGAGTTTCAGCGAGCAAGCGTGTTCTTTGTAATGCAAAGGAGATGTTTCATTACGAACCGGTTCAGGAGCGTTACTCCGGCTCCGCGGATGCATGAAACGGAGAGGCGGCATCCTGACCCATATGGCGTGACCCAGCTGTCGAGGCACCACGGCTGCATGGGCCAGAAAGATGGTTTTCTGAAAACAGCGCATGAGTCAGCTCCTAGGCTTTTATATTTGAACTCTTGAATTTCAGTGCGTGGCAGCTCCCAGAAGGACTATACCCTACAGTTGCTCAGTATGCAAGCACAGCCACGACCTCAGCACTTAACACCTGAAATACATTTCAAGCAAGAAAGTAGCAAAGCCACTCACTTCAATAGACAGATGAGACAAAAATACAGGCTAGCTGGCATCTTTTTGGCTTCTAATACCACCTACATGGCAGCAGTGTGAATCTTGCCCTGATGAAACCCTGCGATGTTCGGGATGCAAATGTTGTTGAGAAATCTTTAACCTCCCCGAGGGAACTTTTTTTAACCGGTTAAAAATATTTCTATCCATCAACAGTTCTGCAGTTTTCCCCTTTAATGAGTGAAACCAAAGTGCAGGGTCCAACTTTTCTGCCACGTTCCTACCATAGGAAAAACAATGCTGGCGTGTGCTTCGTGTTGCCTTTCCCTGTCACCCAGTGGGTGAACTTTGTAGCCTGCCTTGTTAGTGGCACAGCAGGCCGCCAAAAGGAAACCAAGTTGTTTGTATGAGATGAGATGTTGGGCTGCCAACTGTTACAAATCGTGTGCTACTTACAGCTTCGGCTTTTCTTCAAACCTACTCCACCCCCTGCTGCGGTTTCAACTGTTGGAGCCACATTAGGAGGTACAACTGAAAGCAGTAATATTGGCATTTGTGGGGAAAATAAGAGAAAATGTGAGGAAGTGGCTAGACACAAATATTTCAATACAAGAACTCTATGTATAAAACTTGCAGCTGCGGAGATTTGGGCCCTG
The DNA here is from genome assembly GCA_000699545.1 of Podiceps cristatus. Lineage (NCBI taxonomy): Eukaryota > Metazoa > Chordata > Aves > Podicipediformes > Podicipedidae > Podiceps > Podiceps cristatus. Next base: position 8,732 of record JMFS01129546.1, on the reverse strand, counting down.
TGACGGTGAAAAGCGGATTTGCCTCCTGCAATATTTACCTGTAGCAGTACCCATTGCCAATGGCTTGTTTTGTAAGTGTAACTGCTTGTAACCTCACACATGCTTCCCCACTGTCATATCATATTAAATGAGCTATAATTGTAGTCTATTAGAGTGCAATAACCTAAAAGTGATAGTGCATGACAGCACCTGTCAACACGTCACAGAGGATTGTATGGAATGCTGAATTATACCCATTTTATACCACATTAATGAGGCAGCTCATTCTTATCCAGTCATAAATAAACAGGTTTCAATTTCTTTATACACCATGAGAAGCTTTTTTTTTGTTGTTGGTTTGGGGTGTTTTTTTGCACAGAGACACACAGAAGTCATGATAAAGTGATTTATCACCTGAAAAAGAGTATGGTCTTTAATGACAGCGATGATGTTATTTTTATCATTATTAATTGCTCTATGAATACATCTTGGTGTGAATGCTTCTTTCCATTTTTCTGGAGAAGAAAATAGAGAAACACGTAAAGAAAACCAAGATTGGTTATCCATAATAAAGTTTTAAAATAAAATAAATGAATTGTCCGATTGCTTCAGCAGCACCCAAAGGACAAACTGATATGGGCATAAACCTGCTCCCCTTAAGATCAATGGCTGTGCTGGGGCCTGGTTCTTCTTCATAAGCTCTTTAAGTCAGATTTGAAATGGGGATGGAAAGAGAAAAAAAAGTAAAATGACTGTAGGGAGAGGAAACACAGAGAGCAAGAGACTTTCAGCCAAATCCAAAGAAAAGCAAACGTATCAAAGTGCATGTATAGTGCCTATTATTTTCCATAACCTAACTGAATCGGGGTGTCTTCATTTTGAATAGCCGCTTAGGCTTCAGAGCCATAAATAACTGCCTGTACTCTTGTGCTGAGCCCACGTGAGGAGAGGTCAATACAGGCCCCTCCAAGCAAAGGTCTCTCCTCCTGACCCAGGCAGAGGCCCCGGGCACCAAAGACACTGGGTCAGTGATGCTGAGAGATGGGTCATGTTAGACAATTCCTTTCGTTTTCTTGCTCAAAGTTACTAGTTAATGCGAAAAGAAGTAACTCATTCAGCAATTTGTAAGCGCATATAAAGTATGATGTGTAGAAATAAAACACACTTCTTGAGAGAGAGGACCAATAAAGAGTGGATGGTATTTATAAGAGAGAAAACACTTTCAATATAAGGAAAATTAAGGGGTTGGGAGGAAGGAACCTGCTACTAACCAAAATGATCACTAAATCCTGTTCCTTTGCCAGGCACATCCCACAAAGCCCATGCGTTGGGTGTCTTTTGGGATCCTGGGAAATGGTCTCTGCTCCTTCTTTGATCTTTGAACTGTTGCAGGAAGAAGAGTGACCTTGAAAGCACAGCCCACAGGAGGCACGCCAGCTTTCCCCCGGTCAGTGAAAGCAAGAGCCAGCATGACCAGACACCGATCTCCCGTGGCTTCGGCTCCAGACGGGACCCCCGAGTGGCCCTCGGCATCACTTTGCTGCAGGAATGATGAATTTGCAATTCCAGTGCAAGTCCGTGACACGTAACCTGAATACTCTGACACTGCACACTATCTTATTCTCTTTTATTTCTCAGGACTCGTAATCGGTAATTCACCAGTAGCAGTTTGGATGACCTGCTTAAGAATAACTACTTTCTTCAGTCATCGAGCTTTATTTACTTATTTACATATCACCTTAAAAAAACCCTACAGAATCACTTCACTTGAATATTTTCTCTGTAATCTTAGCTTTACAACAGAGGAGTGGGTTTAGAATTATGTCCTTCATTTCCAACAGGCGTGAGTTGAAAATCCTCATTTAAAATTCAAATTGTCATTTCCCTCAGAAGTTGTTTTCAACCGTTCTTCCGAGAAATGCGCTATCCTGTGAAAGCAAGGTGGAAGGACAGAGGGAATCGGTGTTTTCAGGTACTAGGCAAACTGATCGGGTCAAAATTGTTCATGACTTTGGCTTGATTTGGATAATAATTTTGACTCAAAAGAAATATTATTTCAAAAAAGATACATTTTCACATTTTCACAATATTTCAATCTTCTGTTCCAAAATTATTATTTCTAAACTTTTCTAAATTAAAAATACACTTAATGAGTGTTTAAATTCCCGCAACTAAATGAACCATTAACTTTGACTTCAACCCCAAGTCACTTTTTTTAACTTTTTTTTCATTTTGCCAAGAAAGCCAATAAAATTCCATGTGTCAGGTTAATCCAAAATTAATGTGTTTTTTTCTTCAGTTTGACCAGTGAAATGAAAACTCAATTATTCACACAACACCACTTCAAAATGGCTTGGAACTGCCTAATTATGCATGTTGGTAGTTACTTACAGTGTGATCTTATTACTGCTCTCCTAATTCTTGCTCTTTCGCCTCCTAACTGTTGTTGTACCTTGTTCTAAGTCAAACCGTAGACTGTTACGAGCAGACACTTTGCCTTCCTATACATCCAAAATGTTTGTCTCGGGCAATTATCCCTATACCAGTGGTGAAGTGGCACATCGTTGTGTCCATTATGTGTCCATCAGCCCTCCCTAACACCTAGCCACCTGCCTCATCACTGCAAGTGACATTCCCAGCATGCAGGATCCGTGGCCTTCTATTTCCTCGTGAAAGTAATAATTCAGTTTTATGGACTAATAATTTAACATTTTCTATTGGGCCCATCCACTGCTGTGTGAACTGGAAGCTAACTCAAGTAAGGAAACACAACAGAAACCTTACAAATCTCCATAGCAGAGGAAGAGCTGAAAGTGTTTAATTTTGAAACTGGAAAGCAGATGAAAGAAGCAGCAAATGACAGAGAAGGTTGGAAGAGTCTCATTTCTGCCTGCTCGCCAATGCTGGCAAAGGAAGAATAGATAAATGAATGAATGGTTCTTGGTGTACATATAATTAACAGATCATTCAAATACATCTTTATCTTTCACTGTCTCTTCCAGCTTTTTTGTTGTTTGGTTTGTTTGTTGTTTTTTTCTTTCTTTCTTTTTTAAAAGAAACATGTGGTACTGTTTTCTGGTCTCTGCTTAGACCAGTCTGAGTTTATTTCACTGTACTTACACCTCATTTACAATGTGGTCAACAAAGCTTTCTTTGCAGCCCAAGAATAACACTTTAAATAAGATGAGCTGTGCTGTAAAAATGTTTGATTCCTCCTCAAAACCAAACGGATATTTCACCTTGACCCAGACAAACGGCAGATTCTGCCAAAACCTCACTGTAGGAAGCAGGGACAGAGGAGAAAGCAAGGTTTTATTCATACAGTAGCCTGCAGATTACTCTCAGTCATTTATAAATAATTCCTGTGTTGCTTTGGTTTTGTTTTTTCTTTAATGATTTTTAGCATCCTTATAAAGTTTCACTGCATCCCTCTTCACCCTACAGTTAACAATGCAGTTGTCACAAATCTGCCTTCAAACAACATATAAACAGTCTGAAAAACATGTCTCTCTCTGAAAGGGGATTCACTGGCAGCTTATAAAATAAGCCCCTTTCTATTTGCAAAGCATTTCCCATACATCTCTGTACATGTAAGTCATAGCGCTCTGCCCCTGTGCATGACCGAAGCTGATGCAGAGGCCCTGCATTACGCTACTGTGCACTGTTTCAGTGCGCTGAATAAACACGGGTGGGGAAGACCACGAGCAATTGGGATGAAGCTTCCACAAAAAACCTGATGCTAGCCTGGAAAAGTGACCTTTCTCGTGCCCTCTACACTGTTATTTTCCAACAGCAAAGAACTACAATTGTGTGTCATCTTCTTTGGGATCCTAGTTTAGAAGGCAAGAGATGGCAAAGAGAGCCAAAGGAAAACCATCACAAGTCCAGACCCCAAACCTAGCCAAGACTTTAGTTCAAAAGAAGACTTAACATTTTTGGTGCCAGTCATGGCCTCCACAACCCTGGGTGCAGGCCATGGTCCCACACAAAGCATGTGAGAAGGAATATGCACCTGAAACCAGGACCAGGAGGAATAACTCTGGGAGCAACATCCTACATCACTAGCAGAAAACTACACACCATTTTGTGTGTAGGGAGCATACTATGGGATAAATTGCACCTACTTAATTAACTGTACTTTGCAGTTCTATATTATTGGCTGCTGAGGGCAACTGGCGGCTTGGCACTGTAGGCAGCGTGGATTACATACGCAGCCTGAACCTGCTAATTGTGTATGACCAAGTGTATGCAGCTCGGCTGGCTGATGTCCCAGACCCTCCCGCACCGCCAGCAAAGTGTCTCGAGGTCTTCTCCTGGACACCCGGTGCAACTGTGTAGGTTAAAGTGGCGTCACCTCTGTAACCTATGCGTGGAGAACAACTTGCTCACTGCATGTTACCAAATTCAAGCCTTGACTTGCAAGAGCTGTGCTGGATACGGAAGGAGGCTTTCTTCTCCTCGGCTGCATTTCTAAATGAATTTTTTTCTGACACCCAAGTACCACCCACATTTGCCAGCTGACGCCCTGCGTCAAGCTCTGCTCCTGGTTTTGTAAATTCTATAGAGACCCTGAGGACAGTTGAAGTGCAACAGTAAGTAGATCTGGGAGCTTGATTTTGGTTTTTGGTGGGGTGTTTTTGCTACTCCTTCTCTATGTCAGTAGAGTTTAGAAAGATCAGTGTAAATGATACAGACTTGTGTAATGCTTGACACCCATTTCAGTAACATCTGAGCTCTCTACAGAGGAAGTTCACAGTTTCATTAGAATGGCTTACACCCAGCAACTGTGTTCAGAATAAACAAGAATTAGAGCATAGGGATGATTTTTTTCTGAACAGTAACTCAAATAGGAAGAGGGGAGAATTTAGTTACACCCACACAGTCCGAGTTTGTTTTAGAAGCACGCTGCCAGGTCAGATGCTTGTGGTTGGAGGTCAAGAGAAGACCCCACAGGCTAAGTTAGATGGGGTGCATGTTGTCCAACTTGCTAGTGGGAAAAGAGAGGAACCGATATTAAGCCTCTGCCCAGAACCCTTCTTTTTGTGGTCCCAACTCTGCACAAAGAACATGGAATTATAAGTGAAGCTTGATGTCTTCATAGATTATTTCCTTCTTTTGAACTCCTCTCCTTCCTGAAAGTATCATGGATAAGTCACATTAGCTTTGATCTGAGCCTTTCCCAGCACCCCATAAAACACAACTTTGCGTACCAAGGCACGAACAACGCCAATAAAAGGGGTGCACTTAAGGGCAAGATTTTATGGATCCATCTGCCAAGCATTTCTTCACAAGAAGAGAAACACATCATGAGTCTAAGCAGATGCCAAGTCTCACCAAACTGTTCATTGCCAGCAAAGCATCAAGTCATCCTCATGATTGCCTGACCTGGTTTCTACACTTTGGAGCTGAATCCAAAGAAATCACTGAGGCCCTGACTCTGAGGGAGCACTTCAGAGAATGGAGCACAGCGGGAGATAGTGCTGAGGGCACTGAAGCACTTTCCCAGTTCACCCTTGACCAAGCGTGGTCCTCATCTGCAGAGTTACCTGAGTCCCTCCCAGGCCGACGGAGAGGGAAAGACGTACACTAGAACCGTAATCAGTCAAGGCGATGTTGCATTCAGCCTTCCTGATCTCTGAGAATGGCAGAACGGAAGAACGGGCATTGCCATTGCATACAACTGGTAAATGACATGCAGAAAATGCAAGGGTACTGCTTAAGGACACAGATAAGTAAATGGGACCTCACAGCCATAAAATTATGAAGTTACGTTAGTCGGAAGGGACATTTGGAGGTCATCTGGTTTGATCACATTCTCAAGACCAGGCTAGCTTTGGCATTAGTGTATCAGACCTACCATAGTGACTGGTTCAATCAGTTATGAAGGAGAACACACATTTTAGAGCCCTGGCAACACTCTCTGACACCCTCAATCCCCTGGAACAGATAGAAGTTTCCCGGGTGTCTGTGATGAGGAACAGGGGAGGGACAAGTGGCCTATGCAGTGTTCGAGCTGCCATGTAGCACCCATCAACCCTTACCATTTGGCCGGGACAAAACTCTAAGAACTGGGCCCACCCCAGTTTTCCCAGAAAGTGGGGCATTCCAAGCCAAGGCCAATGTTCGTGTCACTGATGCATCCAGAGCACGCCTAAAAGAAGCTTTCTGTGAGATGGTGAATTCACCTCTGCCTGTTCATGTAGGCTGTGCTTACTGTCACAGAAGACAGGGCACAGGAGTACTCTGCGGTAAAAAAACATGCAAAATGTCTCCAGGTAAATGTCCTTTCCACTGCCTCCCATTCCTGGTATTCCTCTCTTGCCTCCTCCTTTGTTGTTCTTGCTGATGTGGAGATTCCCAGATGGCTTAGGAGAGGTGACCATTTAACCTCCACTTCCCCAGGCCTCCAAACACCTTCGCAGCTGCAAACACAAGGGCAGAGCATGGGCGAGAGCTCACCAGAAGGGCCCATGCCATGGGGAGATCTACTATTTGCACAGACAAAAGCTCCGGCTGCACACCTAGGTGCCAGCAAAGCCTGCCCACCCAAATGTTTGTGCAAAGGGAATGAAAGGAGCAGGAACGTGATCAGATGGAATCGCTACCCAGCTTTAGCAAACATGGGCTCTAATTAATTTTTTCCTCCCATTGTTTACCCAGCTTTGTATGTAACTGAGAGCTGAACTGGGCTTATCAGTAATTACCAACAGTTCTGGAAACTTTACATGTTATTGTGCTGTGTTACTACACAGGGTAGTGATCCATGAAGATGGGTGTCTTTTCATTCATTCCTAAGCAATGTTTTAAAAAATTGGAAAACTACTCTGATCTGCTGTTAGGGTTGCTGCGATGGAGGGGGGGAAAAGGAGGAAAGCAGAGGGCAGCAGCACATCTGTTTCAGATCTAATTATGAAAGTTTCCCGAACATAGCGTGGTGCTACCTCTGCAGCAGTGTCGGAGGATGCTCTGCCTGCAGCCGGGCTCCTTCCCCGGCCCTGGAATTGCATTTTCCCATTCCATAGTGACACCTGCTGGGAGCAACTGAGCAGAGACTCCCCCGCTGCTCTGCTTGGTAAGGGGCCACAGAGTGCAAAATGAAGGGTCTGCGGCAATCAGGCAGATGGATTCCCCTCTTTTCCTCGCAGATTGAGCCGGCCTCTTATCAGAGGGAAAACGGATCTCTGCAATATGATTAATGCTCAGAAATGCCTCGTGCGAGCAGCCCTTGAAAAGCAGCACTGGAGCGTCAGCCGGAGGCCTGGGGGAGGAAGGAGCAAAGGAGATTGGAGGGTCCTTCGGATGTGGAGGGACAGATTTAGCCCATGTGGCAAGCGGGTGAAAGCAAGGGTGAATTTGTCCCCTTTGCAGAAGCTGAAAGGTCACTAAGGGGAAAGGTCATGTTACACTTGGTGTTTGCTGACAGTCTTTCTGTAAATATTGTCCACTGTAGGAAGTTAAGATCCTGGGCCAGAACCTTCAGTCTGATTCGATACGGCCATTCTGACGGCAGTCTGAACTGTGGCTTCGCTGTGCTTTCTATTCTCCTTTTCTCCTGAGGATTTCACTGCTCCCGCTCAGCATTTAGATCCCATCCTGCCTGGCATGGGGGCTGCAATGCATGCATGCAATAACCAGGGAAACTGAAAAATCTTGCCCTAACCCTGCACTTTCCCTTCCCCCACTTGAAGCTGAAGGGAGAAGACAACCCAGCAGGAAAAGTGCCAAAATGTTTTAGAAATAAACGACAGACACACCAGAGTCATCAAACATTTTCCTAGGCAGGATAGTAATTTCTGTAGTGTATTTTTAACAGTGAGGAGTGATGGGAGGGAAGCCACTTAAACCTAATGCAAATGGAGGATTTGTCAGTTACGCCGTTTGTATAATGTCATACCTAGAAAATGTTATAAAAGTGGAGGGATTATGGAGAGGAGAGACATTTCTAAAATTGGAGGCCTCCTTTTAGGGCTTTAGCCCCCTCGCTCTTCCAGATCGCTGGGAATGTTTTTCTCCTAGGAAGGGCAGGAGCCTATCTCAAAAAACTGTGACAGCTCTCTAAGCTACATGTTACTTAAGAAACTTCGCTCTCCTTCTCACTGCCACTCCTTCCAGTTTTTGCCAACTGCTGCTTCTCCTCATGTCAGCTCTGCAGCGATCCCCAACCATTTTAGCCACAGCAGGGCAGTTTCCAAATGCTTCCAGGCTGTTTTCTTCCTCCCTTAAAGGCAGCAGCAGCAGCTTCTGTGACCAAAACCCTTATCTAATATGGAGGCTTCCCGCTGTTTTGGTTTTGGTTCCAGCCTTGGCTGAAAGGTGTTAGAAACAGGACGGTTTGCCCGGCTGACGCACAGTGACAGCATCAGTTATGAGCACGCCTGAAAATCCTTCACAGCAGTGGTTCAATAGGGTTAATTGTGCTGACCTCATTTAAAAAGCACTTCGAGATCTTATGAATGAATATAAGTGTTTTACAAAAAAAGTATTATAGTTATTAATATGTATTACTCTCGCGGCTAATTATTTAAGCAAGGAATTATTGAAGCGCCCGTTTATAGCAAAAAGTAGAGCAGCACTGCCTGACCAGGAGTCTGGTGGGCTGTCGGCAGCTTTTAGGACAACATTTGGGGCTCTCTTGCCCCAGAAACCACCTTTGCTGTTCCTGAGGGAATGCAAGGTGTGGGAGGGTGTGTTTTAGCCTCAGCTCCGGGACGGCCGCCGAGCTTGAAGGCCCCCCCCCCTCCGCCTACACACAC
>JMFS01129543.1:0-10873 GCA_000699545.1 Podiceps cristatus | reverse complement strand
GGACGGGGCTCTGAGCAACCTGGTCTAGTGGGAGGTGTCCCTGCCCATCCATGGCAGGGGGTTGGCACTAGAGGATCTTCAAGGGCCCTTCCAACCCTAATGATTCTATGATTTTGAATGCCAGAGTGACATATCAAAATGATGGTATGAAAACTCTGAGATCATACACAGTACACTCAACATCAAGCATTCTCTCAGACCTGATCTTCAGCAAAATGGAAGAGATGTGAAAATAGCTAGCTTTGCTACATATATAGAAACAAACAATGAAATTATGGAGAATTTGGGGGTTTAGACTGTCACCTGCTGTCCCTGGAATTCATAATACACTCATATACCCTAAATTAAATCCTACACTTACCCGAGGTAACTTAGACAAAGAACTAACTTTTTAATACACTTAACTTCACCACTAAACGTTTTAAAATATAGCATGTGGTGATGCCTCTGTCACAAATGCAAAGACATTATAATAAAAACTAAAAGGAACTCAAAATTAAAAACAAATTGAAACTATAAATCCACTTTATGAAGCCTGTATGTTCTTTCCACAGTAAATCTAATCAAATGTGTAACTGCAAGTGCCGTTGCCAGAGAATACAATTCACCTTTTACAAAAATTATTTGTAATGTTTTTAAATTCACACCCTAACTAATGTACAAGCACGTTACTTTTCTTTAATGAATTATATTGTTACTAAAAGGAGAGAGGTGCAGTTTCCTTAGCGGAACACCGTGTCCTCAAAGGTTGCCGTCACAGGTCTTGCCAAACGCAGCCGTCTTTGCAACGCAAGTGCAAGAAAGTGAATGTGAGAGCAGAGGTGGTACTTCCCAGGCAACTTTTGCTCTTCCATGAGTTTCCTCTGGGAGGTCCAATGTTCAAATACACTGAAATCTCGTGCAACAGAACTGAGCAGAAAGGCAGACAATTCTTAATGCTTTGTTTGTTTTTTCTAAAAAGACTGGGTAGGATGCGGCAGTCAGTATCTGTTAGATAGCGATTCTCATCCCATCATCTTTTCAGTGATTATTATGCCTAATACTGATTTTTACGTAAATATTCAGCTGCAGCAGTCTCTGCATGAGAGTAGCAATATATATTTGTCTCTGTTGACTCAGAGGAGATCTAACTTTTCCCAGATGTGATCAAAATAGACTTATAATCCTATGTACTCCTTCCATAAAATAAAAAAATGGTGGGGAAAAAAAAAAACCACACCCAAACCAAAAAACCAAAACAAACCCACCCCAAACTAAAGACCTTTGGTGAAGTGGCAAGAGGTTATGGAGCTGAATTCCTCTTCCACGCTTGACTTGTTCACTTCTCCTGTTATTTCTTCCATCATCTAAATAAAGGAAACTAATCAAACCTAATCCAGTCAAGTAACAAATGTTCTATGATTTCTTAAAATACCCTAACCTGAAAGGATTATGTTGGACAGGGTGAGTAAATATCCTTTTCTGCAAAAATAATATATTTAATATAAAACCAACATAAGCAGGCAGGTGTATATAGCTCTCAAAAAAATCCCATTTTCCATGTAAACAGCGTCGGGGGGGTGGACTCCGCCTGCCATAACAAAAATGTCTACAGTGCTCCAAAGTAAAAGACTCTCAAGACTCTAAGAAGGCTTCAGAATAAATTAAGTACCTAAGCATACAACTACCTTTAAACATACAGAGTTCCTTCAGTGATGTGAGACAAGCCATGTGTAGGAACTTATACAAATAATCAAATTACTTGCAATTTCCATTTTCCTTGAATACTTACTCCATAAACATCAGATCATCTCATATACTGGTATTGAAGCATCTTAGGTAGACTTAATTTCTGGACTACAGACCTGAATTTTTTGTTTGACTCATTATTGATTATGAGTAGATTGAACTCCTATACTCAAAGGAACAACATCTGTTTTGAAATTTACTAGTATTTCTTTCCTTTTTCGAAACGCCAGTATTACTTCACAAAGAAAGAGAGTAAGAGATTAAATTAGCAATAAAGACTAGGTTTTTTTCAGGAGCTAGAGCAGGAAATAAAGCCCAGGTGTCCTATGCACTCATCACTAATCAATGTGTCTGACTGCTAAAAGAATAACAAGGGATAAAAAAATTGAAAGGAAATGTAAATCACTTTGCCTCAAATTAGATACACATACTGCAATTTTTCCAAGAAAGGAAAGAGGGGGAAAAAAAAAAAAAGAGGATTTTTTTCCCCCAACAAACTAAACAATATTACCTCGGCATGAAATTATCTCCCTTGTACTCTTCCTCTCCACAAATATTTTGCACATAGAACTGCTTTATATGTCAGAAATAACAGCTGTATATAATGCCAAATGTTTGATCTCAGTTTTCTTTCACTTCATACTATACACAGATATGCCTATGAAATACATATATACACTGAGAAAAAGAAATTCTGTAAGTAGCTTTATATCTTAAATCAAATAATAGTGAACATAAAAGAATCACATTAATAGAGGCTTTATATTTCTTTAGGTTCAAAGATTAATTTGTTGTATTTTAAAATGCTGTCATATTTTACAATACTGAACCTACCAAGAGCACAAGAGTCCTAGATCTCAGTCTTGGTGCTCACTTGCTCATTTTCCTGAACAAAACTTAGTATCATTAATGTGTCCATGAGAATCTCAACCTATTCTCAATATTTTATATGGAAAACTGTTGAGCCAGACTTTCACCCTCGCCCCTTTTTTAACCCCTAGATTTGAAATTAGGCAAATAATCATTTATTAATACAAATTGTTTCCCTTTGTGTTATTAGCAATAGTTCACCATAACTGAGAAGCTTGTCCAGGATTCTTTTGACCAAAACATCATAAAAAAAAATAACTAAAAGCTAAAATCAGTTTAGATGCTGTGCATCTACCTTACTGATTGACAAAGACCTGGATTAGAGATTGAAAATGCAGTGGTCAAATCCAGCGTTATCCTCTCAGAGCATTTGGCTTTAAAGACAGATTACCTGATGTGTTTGTAAGGAAATGACATTAGATCTGTCTGTTTAAAAGGCTTATTTATATTTTCCTGTGAGATTCAGGTAAGGCTGTTAAGTAAACAGAGCTGGGAAGCGTTAAAGCAGTATGAGCTTGGAATCAGTAACTGAAATTAGAAACAAACAAACAACACCACACAAAACCCCACAAACAACAATGAAACCCAACAAAACAACCACGGCATCGTTTATACGGAAGGATGATTTTATGTTACAAACATAACCAGAGGTCAGTAGGAAAGGTACCATCTAGTTCTTCAGACCACCATCCTCCCAGATTGCCAAGTCTCCTTAGGCGCTGGGAGAGCTTATTTGACTGCAGAAGAAGGAGCAGAGCAGAGAGTACAGATTGCCCAGGAATCACAGAGAGCCCAGAACGACTCTGCTGCCAAGGAAAAGCTGCGAATTGTTTTGGACCCTTCATAACGCTTCCTTCACCTCGCTACTCCTTCCTACAACAAATGACTTTTCCAGTCTCTAGACGTATGCCATGGGATAAAGTCAGGGTTCAAGCCTATTGTCATAGCAATCTCCCACTCCCAAACTAGAAACCTGATGTGTGATCCCTCCGCAGTTTCAGAGGGCAGCACCAGCTCTGCTACGTGTCTACGGAAAATGGAACCTTTGCCTGGTTTTAGGGGAATACCACAGCACGCTCTGGCCCTGAGTGGTGACAGCTTTCTGCGAACGTGCATGCGCAAAGAGACTAATAGCTGTTTATGACCTGAAACTATTGTAATTTTACCCTCTTTATGAAGACAACAAATATTTTTGAAGCTACTAGCTGGCAGTAAAAGTTCCATTATTTTCATGTAGAAACAATGATCTACTGGAATTTAGGTAACGGATAAACTTGTTCTCTGCTCTAACGTGAAACCTACCCTAACTCTCCCAATCTTCTCAACCCCCACCTTTTTTTTTTTTTTTTTTTTTTTTTTTTTCCCCCCCATCTCAGGCAAGAATGAAGAATGAATTGATGCTACATCTGAAGAGAGGCTTCAGTGTATTTTTCACTTGCGTTCACATTATGAACACTTGCTAGCTGTATCAATTGTTAAGATAAAATCTTAGATTAAAACAAAAAGGGATGTAAAATATTTATCTATAAAAGATATTAATGCTCAATCTCCCAGTACCTTGACTAAATTGATACATAGCTTCCACCTTCATCTCTTTTCTCGTTTTAAAGACAAGCATGATGTTCATCCTTTTCTAAAGTTCAGTATATCCATGAGTTCACAAAGATAATTCCCAAGGGACCCAAGATTTTATTAGCAGCTGCTTAAGTACTTACTCAACCAACTGAATACATTTATCTTATTGAAGTGCTCTCTAGCTGGAGACTAAATTCTTGTCCCTCACTCACTCTATTAATTGCAGCTGATTCACTGCAGCTGACCTCATTTATGAAGATTAATGAAAAAAGGGGGTTGGAAGCTTCTTGGCATCATATGTACGTGGTTGTATATTACCAGCACATTGAGCCTTAGAAATTATCTGACAAGGTGAGATAACAGAAGGTACCATACATGGGACACAAGAGGGTTGTTTGAGAAGGGTAGTAAAATCACATCATATTTGCCAGTAGCATGTTCAACGTTACAAATAATTTTGCATAATTAGTGACCTTTCATAATCTTTTTTTAGCCAACTATTTTTATAACACTTTTCTGTGGTAGCTCTAAAGAGGAGTGCATCAACAGATGTGCAAAACCCGATGTGTTGTTGCGACAGAATGTACTATTTTATTAGAATAATAGCACTTTTCTCAGTTATTTTTTTTTTTTTTTTTTTCAGTTTGTATTTCAAGGGTTTTTTTGGGGTTTTTGGTTGGTTTGGTTTTTTTCTTTTTCCCCCTATAATTTTTTGTGATAGAGAATGGCTTGGGAAATAGGCCAAACAAGCCTGTTTCACACATAACATAAATCTTTCTCGCCTCTTTTCAACTAAGAATGGAAATAACCAATCGGTGGGGGCTGCTCCTGCGGTACCCACGGATGCACGCAGCGAGCACGCTCCCTGCTCTGCCAGGCTCTGCTCTCTACCTGCCGCCTCCCTGGTCTCCGTTTCCTTCAGGCAGTGCTGCCACCCTCAGTAGAGAGGTCAGCAGCCTCTTTCCACTTGTAGGTCCTCCTCAGTAAAGAAACAACGATAAAATAGGCTAAAGATAAAATTTTGGGGGGGTGAGGGGCTGGGGAAGATTGGTCTGAACCTTCCAAAATACCATGGAATACTTTTTAACAGGTATTGAAGAAAGAGGGAAAAACACCCACATCAGAAACCTGAACGCTATTTCCATACATCTAAATACAGCAGCTGAGGTGTATTCCTCAGTTTTTGTATCGTTGTCTGATGAACAGAATGAATGAATTAGTATCCTTATTTATGTCTCAATCATAACTGTATTTTTCCAAGTGCAGCAAGCTGACGTAAACATCCCCCAGCCAAAAAACCCCACCCTAACACACACAAAAAACCCCAAACAACAAAAACACCCCACCAAACAAAATAAAAAAAAAAAAACCCAAACAACATCAAATTTACACCTTAACCCTTTCTATCTTGCTTAACGGGGAAAAAACCAAGATAGGTGTTCCAGCACAAACAGTCTGAATGCTGAAATGTAATCCACCTTCCTAATCAATTAACTAAACACTAAAAAAAAAATTTAAAATATTAGACAGTGTGGGTGTGGGGGTTTTTTTGGGGGGTGTGTGTGGGTTGTTTTTTTTTTTTTTACTGCTTCTTTGTTTACACTTTTATGAAATCTAAAAAGATATAACAAGGTATAAACACAAGTTTTGAAATCAATTTGCTAGACAGTATCTGGGGTTGTCAGTCTGATTTTCGGACAAATTTTTTAAAGTATCTGTGTACAACTAGCTGTGATGATGTGGCATGTACAATTTACATCCTAGAATGGTTTGGGTTGGAAGGGACTTTTAAAGGCCGCCTAGTCCAACCCCCCTGCCGTGAGCAGGCACATCTGCAACTAGACCAGGTCACTCACAGCCCCGTCCAGCCTGACCTTGAATGTTTCCAGGGATGGGGCATCTACCACCTCTCTGGGCAGCCTGTTCCAACATCCTTCCTACACATTCTGGTGACAGGTAAATACACATTAGAATGGCTGGTAAAACGAAGAAGATACCTTAAAATCCCTTATTAACTGAAAAGCATATAAAAATATAACATAACCTTTGTAATTTCTGCAGTGTTAATTGGGGAGACGTAACAAAATAACTGACACATGAGCTTAAGATTTTACCACGAAAACGGTCATAGAGACATTGTTAAAAAAAAAAATTCTAAGCATACACAAAATGTACACATTAAAGCAGGCATTTAATCACCCCAGTTTGTAACGTTGCTACTATAGACTTTTTTATGCCAAAAGACTCAAAGTCATGTGTTACAAAGTGAGATTAGCAAATGTATACTGCTTAATAAGTATGTGGTAAGAAGTCTGATCTTTCCCAACAGTAAAGCATGACTCAACCAAACCAATCCACATCATATGCTAGAATTTACATCGGCACTTCTAAACTCGCTGCTGGAAATTCAAGGTAAATAAATGAATCTGTTTAAATGTACTATCCGTTTTTATTAAGATATAATAATTTCTTTAGTCATGCAAAAACTCAAGAACTTTGCAAAATGTAATTACAAACTTTATGTGCCTTGATTTTTATAATATAGTGCTGGTATTTTTCTAAGTACAAATACTAAAAGGTACAAATATAAAAAGACCCCAAAGTAATAGGAAAGGGAATTATTTTCATTATTTCAAATTCCATTTCTAAAAGTCTCTTACACTACAATTTAACATTCTATTCCTTTTAAAATATATGATTCCTATCACAACAAAACCAAGCTACATGGTAAACCCACAACAATACTTTTTCAGTGTCTCTCATCCATTTGCTACCAACATCCACATCAAATGTGAAACGAAAACTAACAATATAAAAAATAAAATGCATTTTAGGGTTTGTAAACTCCTCCCTAAAATTTCAAATTTGCTTCACCAGTAATTATTTGGTCTTTATTTTCACAAATAACACACTGAGAAAAGTAGTAACTTGTTTTCATGTAGCAAGGAAGACAGGGGGAATTACCAAGATAAATTACATGCTGGGATTATCATACAGTGTTAAGTTGGCAGAAATCACCTCTTATGATATAAAGCAAAAATATTTATTCTCTTATGTAAACAAAGATACCATTTTCAAAAATAAGCACATGAAGTCCTCTCAAGGACTTTTTTCCTGGCGGAGGAAAGACGTTCCCTACAACCACATGATCCCATTATAGGCAGAATTCTACGATATGAAACCTGAAAATGAAGCCACATGCATCTTTGCTGCTTGGCTTCAAGTTCTGTTCCAAAGTCAGGAGGAGACACATTGAACTGCTCAATGAGTTTATGACTGCTTTTTTGGGGTTTTTTTTGGACAGATTTGTGTCTCAAGAGAAATTATGCTAACTCCTCACTTGGATAGAATTGCTGCAAAAATCAAATAAATGGGAATAACTTCCATTTATTTTCATTCTGATTTCATTCAAACCTGAAATTCAATGAAAAATTCATATGGATGAGCTGCTTTATACGACATAAATAACCACACGGTACAGTACCCACCAACAGATTTCACAAAGCTCTGCTTACATAAACCATTTCCCTAATATGCTCTAGTACTGCTAACTACCCAGCCAACTCCCAACTTCATCCCTACAGGCACTGCTTGCCTCTGCCCTTTGGAGGTCCTGCACCCATACCACAAATATTTTCTTACTGGTTCAACACGAGTGGAAAGCTACTGATTATATCACTCCACTGAACTTTTGTCACTAAACTGAATAACCTGTGGTAGGGGCTTGATTCTGTGGAAGCTATGGCACCTGCAAGTACGTACCAAAACCGCTGATGGTGACACCCTGGTCCCACTCATATCCATTGTTTTTCCTCTGACATTAGTCAGAAGCTGGACAGGGACCACAAGTCCTATTTAAGCTCAAAGTGCCATCACCTCCAATTTGAAAATTTTCGTCTTATTTTCCTTTTATTTTGTGGATATATGAGTATTTTTAAAATGGCATTTGTGGGATAAGCAAATATTGAACAACGGGGTTTTTGCTTTATAGCAGATGCAGAAATCCTGTAGTTCCAGGTCTTTGTAGTTGTGGTTTAGAAATTAAATTATTTCCAGTCAAATCCAAACATAAATGCACTGGGTATTTAGAGAAGCCTTTCAATTTAAGCCAAGTGATTAAAACACTTCAAACTATGTGCTGGCCATCTGTAAGCACGGGCAAAAGCAATACATACTTATCCAATACTGTCCTAAAAATGGGTTTCAAAGCTAATCAAAGGTCTCAATGGATTTCAAGTCCCTTTACTTTCACATTCAAACTGAAAAGCAATCAGATTTTACTGTAAAAAGTTTACCCTCTTAAAAGAAAGAGTCTACTTAGCTCATACAAATGGACATGCCAAGACCATCATAAAGTAATAGCTTTTGGCAGCAATCAACCTTGAATACTTCTAAAACTACGACCTCTGGTAAAACTCTCTCAGCTACTCACTTTCCCTCTTTAGTATCTTTTGGGCAGCATCATTCTGACACCTGTTCATGGTTACACCGAACACTTTTTTGAAATGCTGACCAGACCTGCAAACTTCAAAACAAAATAAGCGCAACCAATGCCATCATGTAAATTCAAAAGCCAGCTGTCAAAAAAGCTTTGAAAACTGATAAATCATGAAAAAACTGTCTTTGAGAGCAGATATTCCTGATCAGGAAAAGATAAGTACCAATTACATAGAACCAATGCACCCAGTATTGATATTCTTGAAAACACCTGTGAGAGGTTTACGGATATCTATTATATTCACTTTTGTCCTGCAATGAACATCTGTGTGCAGGTCATGTTTTATTGCTTCAGGGATAACTGTTTCTCTATTGATTGAAAATTAAAATGGTAATTTATGTCCAGCACTTCCATACTGGACCACTGCAATGTTTTATTTTATTGATTTCCTGGTGGCTCTTTGCATACATTTAACAGCTTATGTGAAACCCTGACAGCAAGGTCATTTCAAACAAGCCATTCCCAGTTCTGCTCCCTTCACCTCCCCAAAACACCAAATCGTTAGCTTCTAATTAAATCTTGTTCATTTGGGGCTTTTCAATCTATAAAGGTTCTTAAATATTAAGTCAAAATTTCTCTTTGTCCTCTGGTTTGTGCCCTGATTCCATCATATACTCAAGCCCAGGAAAGCTTTTCTTTAAAGGATTTCCCTATTGATTGAGTGCTTTTTTTTTTTTTTTCCGTTTTTTCCTTCTAAGCTTTTAGTGGCTGTTAACCTTGTATATCAGATCAACAATTTCTTACAATTAGGCTGATAAACTTTCAGCTTTTAACGCTAGTCTCAGGGCTCATTTACTTGATCTAATGTAAGCTTAATTACCCAAGTTTCTAATTCTGTTAAAAAAACCCAAACCAACCAACCAAAAACAAACAAAAAAACCCCACAAAACCAAACCCCCACCCCCACCACAAAACAATCAATCAAGCTTAAACCTGAAATATTGTACCTGGCATGGAAAAATCTTCCAAAAGTACGTTTTGATAGCGCGATAATTGACAAGGCTTTGATTCTTCTGAGCACATATTGATTTTGGACTCGAAGGACTAAGATAAAATGATGACCCTCTTAACAGCATAGAGGGTGCTTGCAGGGCCCACCCTCGGTAAGTGACTTGGAGAAAACACCTACTAAAATAAGAGCATGAACATAAACAGCACGTGTGGACTGAATACACAGAATTGTCTGTAGGGTGTTTGTCTAAAACTGATCACGTCAAAAGAGGCTACCATGAGCCCATGTGTTTATAAAGCACCTGTGTTATACATCAATGCACATGCAGTCAGACATTGCACTTCACGAGCAGTCTTTCACCGTACTTATTTTAGCATCTTTCCTACTGTTAAGAAAAAAGTAAAACATTAAGACATTTGCCATATACAAATGAAAAACAAAACAAGTGCAAAACCTAATCTCATGATTTCTTCATGTTAAGATATTCAATAATTAGGAAAACTCAAGAGTTTTTTGTCACTATAGTGTTCAGTCTGAAACCCAGGAATTACTTTTCACACAAAGAACTCTAGCAGAGAAAACGTAATAAAAACAAATAGATCACTTTTGGATGGCAACAGAATTACTGAATGACATTTTCTCCTACATATAAGGTCTTGTTGCAGCTCCACATATGTACTTTACAAAAAGGAAGTGGGTTTGTATGCAATATATTATTTTAATACATTATTTTATTATATAGTCTTATGCCACAGTTACCACCATTGTTACGGACCATTCTCAGCTGGAGTAAACTCGCAAAGTTACCATTTTAACAGAGTTCTGCCGACTTCCACCAACTGCTGAACTGTCCAGTAAATACAGTGAAGGCAATAGATACATGGAAAAACTAATTGCAACAGGTTTTATGAATGTTCAGTACTTTCTGATTATAATCTGTTTTAGAAACTACCTATAGACAATACTCCAGTCGAAGCACTAAAAACTTGTTGAGAACAAGGCTACATTTAGCATCCACAAGGAGCCCAAAAACAGAAAAAACAGAATCCCAAGCCTCCCTCCAGTAAAGGCTGAATTCCCACTGCCGATCGCTATCAGAATATGACAGGAAAAAATGCGTGCCACTTACATACAGATCTAAATGTGACACATGCTCATGGAATACTTTTACACAAGGAATATGTTTTTCATTGGCCATTTATTCTTTATCAGAGTTTCATATAATATTTAAAAAATAAGATTAATCTATT
>KL287521.1:167541-188437 GCA_000699545.1 Podiceps cristatus | reverse complement strand
TCCTGCCTGCCGATTGCAACTAGTGAATGAATTCCTTGGTTTGCTTTGCCTCTGTGTATGTGGCTTTTGCTTTCCCTATTAAACTGTCTTTATCTCAACCCAGGATTTTTCTCACTTTTACTCTCCTGATTCTCTCCCCCATCCCACCACGGGGGAGTGGGTGAGTGGCTGCGTGGTGCCCGGTTGCTGGCTGAGGTTCAACCATGATGCAGGCTCTAGGAAGGTGAAAGTTTGGAGAATCCTTTCTGCCACCCATAAAAAATTAACATCAAATGCAGCTGTATGCATGTTAGTTTGTAGGTAGAAGAAAGATGGACAATTCAGGTTGATGGTGGTGGGGAGGGAGGCTAGAGACAAGTATGTGCCATTTTCCTTTGGGGAGACTTGTTCCTGTGCATATTTACTTTATTAAAGGATATGCTGTGTTTTTCAGACGCCTTTTCTGTGGCCACCAGTTTTGCTATTACCCTTCCAAGCAAGGTCAATCTTCTGCCTGCTGTGAACCAGTTATTCTCTTCCTTCAGTTTGCTCAGCCATCGTTAACCATAATCAATGAAGGGAAGAGCTGTCACAGTCATGATTGAGATGGATGACACGGGTGCTGCTCAGTCTTTGGAAGCCCAGCTTTTGTGACACTCATGCAGAGAGCGTGGCTCATGACTCAGTTGGATGCTCTCTTCCTTGTCAGTCAATCCCTACCCTAATATCACAGCACAGTGAGAAAAATGGAGGTTTTGTACTGTTTGAATATGATGTTGCTTTTGCCATTAAATGGCTCCTGCAGAATACATTTCTCATTTCCCTGCCTTTGCATCCTAGCTTCCCAGTTCCCACGATAAGGCACTCTATGTGGGTTATGGTGAGCAAAACGATGCTGTGCACGGGTTTTTGATCTGTCTCTAAGTGAGACAATGTGGGTCTTGAGTACAGTGGGGCCTTGCCTGTGTTGTCAGCTGCACTTGAAACAATTAGAAAAGCTGGACTGATTTAGTCTGCATGGCGAGCAATGCTGAAAAGATTGCACTGCTTGCACAGGCCTGGACTCACATGGGCTGTGATGCTCAAGGCTCTGTAGACACAACAGTTTAGACAGAACTAATTAGCGTATGCCCAAAAAAACAACTTCCTTGCTTGGGCTTTTCATCCTTTCTACGTCCCTAGGTGTCGTGGTTTAACTCCAGCTGGTAACCCAATACCATGCAGCTGCCTTCTCACTCCCCCCCTCCCCAGTGGGGTGTAGAGGAGAATCAGAAAGAAAAGCAAAGTCATGGGTTGAGCTAAAACCAGGTCCCCAAGACAGCAAAGAAAAAGTTAATCATAATTCTATTATATATTACTAATGGTAATAACAGTAATAAAAATGTAGTGACAATAGAATATATAAAATGAATGACGAACAGTTTCTCACCACCCAATGACCGATACAGCCCATCCCGAGCAGTGATTATGGAAAAGGAATTCTCCCCAGCAGTGATCTCAGAACAGCAAGTTCCAGAGAGAGCAAGTGAGGGAACAAACAGCTGCATGAATGAAAGCACAAACGAATGAAAAGCCCCGAACGAACAAAAAGGAACTCTGTCCCACCCGCCAAGCCCTACTTACACTGTGCATGATGTTTATGGTATGGAATACTTTCTTTGATCAGTTTGGGTCAACTGTACTGTCTGTTCACCTCCCATGTTTTTGCACCTGCACATTAGCAAAACCTGGGAAGCTGGAAGATGTCCGTGATTGCTTAGCAGCAACTAATAACATCAGTTATTATTCACATACTATATTCAAAATACAGTAGCTACTGGAAAGAAAATTAGCTCCATCCTGGCCAAAACCAGGACACTAGGCAAGTCATGTATCCCAAATTCTGAAACAGTATAAATTAAAGATTCAAAGATCTAGGCTAATTTGTAGACATGATCTGCAATCCTCTTTCTCACTGACTCAACTGTGGACATTCACCTGAAAAGAGAAACCAAAACCAGGTTGTTTAGTTCCAATTTTACTTCTTTCTGCTTACCTGCCCCAGCAATAATGAAGAGGCGCTTTATCCAAGTCTGTGAGTGTTTGGGGTACTCTTATTTCTTATTGAAAGATTTGTATACCAGGTCTAGCTATAGAGACCTCATTATTGAGTTATTGTTACTACGTATAGCATCAATTATTTCTCTTCTTCCTTAGTGTTGTAGAGGTAGTAGACTCCTTACCTCCAGTTTCACTGATGGAAATCAGGAGTAACTCTGTTAAAATTGCTGGAGTGATTCTGAGTTTGTCCTAAGGCAAATGAGAACAGAAAGCAACTTTTTTGCTGCATAAGTGGAAAAGTTAAAGAATACTTTAAACAGGTTAATTTAAGGGAACTGGGAGGCTACTGCTGACAAGTCACTTCTGTATTACACCTAGTAATATACTTTACACTTAAAATGAAACATATGATCCCAAAATGGTGGAACCATTTGGCAAGGGAATATAATAATCTTAGAGGTGACAACTGAACAATGGGCTCCAGGCCTGAGCTGAAAAAATAATTCTTTCAAATAAGATTTTAAACTCTCTTTGGTTAAAATGACCAGCATCAGGATGTCCATCTCATTTTAGCTGATGTAGTAGGTATAGCATGAATATACCTTTAGACTTCTTTCAGAAAACTGTTCTTTTATTCCTTTACTATTGAGCGTGCTGCCGTCAAGTGCAGGCACACGCCCCGGTTCAGGAAATTGGCTGGGTTATTTTGAACTGCAGGAAACAGATGAGAAATTACAAGGAGCATCTTTGGGGTCATGAGGGTGAGAAGCGGTGCTGTGTGATATTACCCCCTGCCACCATCCTCCAAAACATTTTGCATAAAAATCTGCAGTGACAAACTCTGGTTCTGTTTTTTTAGATGTGCTTTCCTCAAGTGCCTTTCCCATGAAGAAGGTTTTAACAGCATATCATTGTTATTATATTGTTATATCTAGTTACATAATTATTATATTAGGGTATGACAGTGGGATCGAGAATTTGTAGGGCCCTTTTGCCCACACGTAACAAATTACAGTCCCAGGTCCTTTTTTCGGGAGGCAAAGTGTCTCTTGTTCTGAGAAAATATTTGATTTTTGCTGCCTTGAAAAGACATGGATTTAAATGTTTTCCTGAGCTGTGGCCACAGGGCCTGCTCCAGAATCCGCCCCAAATCAATGCTGAACATCCTGGTTCATTGTAAGTCTATTGAAAAATTGCAGCAATCTTTATTGTTCAGCGGGAATGAGAATGCTGTATAATTAAATTAGAGCAAGGCAAACACTGCAAGAAAGTTTCTGTGAATAAATACATTTAATCAGTTTATTTCTATTAAGATTAAGTGCAGCTCTCTGTGTATTCACTTGGTGTATGCCACCTGGTTGTTGTGCAAGTGGCACAAACTTAAAGGCAAATTTCAAAGCTAAATGCATACATTTTTCCAAAATTCAGAAATTTAAATCCTCACATACTAATATTTGCATTGCAAGTGATCATCGATCAAGGAAAATGAATCATTAACCTTTCTAAGATATTTGTGATCAATCCCTGACTTCAAAATGTTTGAAATAGTATCATTACACTACAAATGTTTCTGAGGGGAACACAGTATCTTGATGAATATTTAGCTGGCAGATTAAGGAAGTTCTCCTCAACACATACACCAAATGATAATAACTATAAAACATACACATACAATCTTCCCCACTGTTCCCACAATAAAGACGTAAGAAAAAGAAATGGGGAGTAGGGAAGTCTCTTAGCACGTATGATTAGCTCACTGTTTCCAGACTGATTTTCCACCTCTGCTGTCATCTGCTCTTCTTGATTTTTGTGATTCTAAGTTTAAATTTCTTCAGGCTATGCAGTATCCGTCATGTCCTTTGGGAGGCTATTCTTCAACCTATTGGACCAGAAAAGAAATATTTTTTTCCAGATTTGCTGACCAAATTTTCCTCTGCTCAGTATTATTCAGTGACAGTGGATTGTATTTCCTTTTACAGTCTTAAATAATTTATTTTGTTCTTGTTATTTACAGTCTTTGCCTTGCATGACCTCCTTTTATCCCAGCTATTCAGTTCTTTTAATATTTTTTTTTTCAGGAGTCCATCTGTCTCTTAATCATTTGTTGTTGCATTTCTCTGGGTCCTTTCCAATTTACCAGCGTATTTCTGGCTCTAAGAGGCTTGTGACTTTATGCAGTGTTCTTAGGGTGGGCAAACCATTCATTGAGTTAGCACAGCCTCTTTGCTACAATGTCTTTGGCTTTCAAATACCCAGCGTCTACCACCGCTTTCAGTATACATTCAAATACAAGTGCACCAGCAACTGTGAAATAAGGCAAGGAGCAAACTGACAAGTCGGGGTGTTTTGTCTTTGTCCTCTGGAGACTCCCTGGTCAACACTAGGGTGAGAACCTCATATGGCCTGAACAAAGAAGCAGGTCAGCCCCAATTGTTTGAGTGGCTTCACTTTACATTCCCTTTTTCTCCATTTGTTCACACTGAGTCCTTCCCATTATCCCCTCCCCAAAGAAGCACAACCCTGGCTACTCCTTCCCCTATAACACTGATTTTGTTGACTATATATCTTTAATTAGTATTTATTATAGGGCTGCCCTGGTAATTCTGGCCTTGGTTATCAATTCTGCCAAGCTTGCACCTCCCAACTGTTGCATAATATGAATGCATCCCTTAGCACATCTTATCATGGACACTATGACACTTTCTGTAAAGTAGGGTAACAAGTTTTGCATTGGCATACCTCAAAACTGGGCATTATGGTAGAGCTAGTCTGTTATCTGTAGCACTGCCAATCTACTTCATTATCATCCCCTCTGGAGTGATTCAGCCCTGTAGCTGGTGCAACACAGTTCTCATAACTTTCAGCTCTGACTTCCCTCTTCTGACCATCAAAATAGTAGTGATGTTTTAGAAAACCACAATAATAGATCTGAATGAAAAGCCATCAAATTGGCAATTTTCAGTCACTGTTAATTTGGTCCATCTGAAATGCTCACTCTTTCTTTCATAAAAATGAGGTGATTTTAGGGTTAAAGATGGAAATCACAGGATCACAGGATTTCTAGGTTGGAAGAGACCTCAAGATCATCGAGTCCAACCTCTAATCTAACACTAACAGTCCCCACTAAACCATATCCCTAAGCTCTACGAAATGATGCGAGACACTGGAGTTCTAGTCCAGCTCCAACAGATACTCGGCATTACCATTGGCAAATTACTGATCCCTGTCTGCACAATAAAATACTAAACTTACAAACTCCCCAGAAAATCTGAGGTCTTTGAGGAGGGTGTGTGACAAATATTCAGAAAAGTTATTGTTGGAACTTTCTTTGAGACTTCCTACCACTCTTGCATTTTATTGTAGCCAGTGTAAGATGGTTGCTGATTCATACAACCTTCGTGGACATGCTTACGGTGGCAACATGCAAGAGGACCTATGCCATTAACCGAGGTACTAGGGTATTCTAAGGGGTGAAAGGAAAAGGTGGAGGAGGTGACAAGAGCTGAAACAAAGCTGTTCATTGCTGAAAATCCTTAATACTTAAAAGATGAAGCATTTGTCTTCTGTGCCATACATGAAAAAGATATGGTAGTTGTTATTTTATGTTTTAGTTTATTTTATATCCTGATATCTTTTAAAATCAAAGCATTGAAGGTAAATTGTGACTCGATGGATAATATTTAAGTTTTCTTATACCACAGTCAGAAACTTTCCTCCACAGTCAGTTGCTGTAACAAATCTCACTTTTGTGAGCCATTGTCAAAGTTCTCACTCTTTGGCTTTCAGTTTATCTCAGAACTACTATGTATTAGACTTTTAAAAGGAGTAAAATTAGTAAACATGATGATTTTTCATCCAAAACAGTGTTTTGATTGTGATCCATCTTGGGGAATGTATATGTTAGCATAATAGTAGTATTCTGTTTGAATATGAAAGAAAATTATCTGTGATTTCTACCTTCTGATGAGGCACTCTCTCACATCCAGCACCCCCGCTCTCAGTATGTATGCAGAAGCATGCATTTCTGCTGCTGCTGGCTCTGGTGAGGACTCTCTTAAAGTTGAGTTTGCTTTCTAGTCCCGTGGGAGAGTGTATATAGAAAAGGGAGAGAAGTGTTTGTAAATGGGTAGTGGATAGCCTGATGTGTTCCCTATAAGACATTTTATTAATAGTGTTTGGAAAAAGAGAATACTATGAGCCTGTTTCGCTCTTTGTAGACCAAGAAAGTTACCATTGGCTGATGAGTGCTATAGGCTAATAATTCTCTGTGGCCTTGGGAGGTTTACTATTGGTATTAAAATACTGATGTTCAGAAAGGAAGGACAATCTTCCTTCCTTCCCCTGATTAAAAGGAGCTGTCTTCTCTTAATGCCCCTTGCAACTTAATCGATAAAAGCTTTCTCTTTCAACCTAGTTTCACTAGTGGTTAGTATGTATGACACATCCTTAGCATTTGCTCTCTGTGCTGAAGTAGAGAAATATTCAGAAAATGAAAAACTACTGAAGACAAGAAAGCTTCTGAAAGGTGAAAGAATCTGCAAGCTTATCCCATTTACCTGAATCTCCCAAGAGTGCAAAATTTGGATGGATGAGTGAGGATTTTCTGGTGACATTCCAGTGTGATTGGGTTTTGCTTAGACAGAGCCCAGACACTTAAGTATTTCAGTGCCAGGCAAAACAAAAAAAAAAATAATGTAAAGGGGAAGTAGTACAAGTCTTTGGTTTTGTTTGTGAACCTCAAAGCAGCTTGAAGTTTGGCCTGAATTTTGAATAAATGTTCAAGTTTTGTATTTTATTAATTCAGAACAGTTAATCTAGTCTTAAAAGCACATTCCATATTTCCATATAAAAGACAAAACTTCTGAGAAATACCCTCCCAACATTTACTCTGTATTTTGGCTGCCAGAAGGGCTGGAATAGTTAACAGTTCCTTTTATTTTCTCCTCTTTGTCCCTCCAGATAGAAAAGATTGGTACATCCTCTCTTTTTATTTGTTATTTTTGGCCAAGCAGTATACTGGATATAGAGTAAAACTGTAGGGTAATAGTCCAGAAAGGTATTTTGTTTCCTGAAAGTATGTGAGCAATTAACTGTAAGAGGTTCAGGAAGACTGCTGTGATATGGTCCTGCACTGGGTGCTGGCAGTCCTCAGTATTGTGAATATGCTGCAGGCATTGGCTTCATTTGGGCTGGAAAATTATTGCTGCTACTCCCAGTAAATAGGCCAAAACAATGTCTGCATCAAAGGGGCAGGGCTTTGGGTGCTGGGAGCAGAACCCTGTGAACTGGCCACACAACTGTGACTGGTCACATGTGGGACGCTCGTCTCCCTCTTTTGCTCTGATGAGGAGGCAACTAATACTTGCCTTGATGTGACACAGCCAGGGCGATGTAACTGCTGCTCTTCTGTGAAGGTCGTCTGAGAGAGACCAAATGTAGACTCGTGTGCAAAGATACGCAGCAGCATGAAGCTGCTGTGTGAGCAGAAGACAAGGAATCAGGAGTGGCCCCTTCACAGAGCGGAGGTTGGGGTAGAGCAAACAAGGTTTTGCCTCTGACTGAGGACACCTCGTTGTACGAGCATCCTGGGGGCTGCTCTGACATCCACGCTGTTTTAAGCCTGTGCTCTTCATTAATAACGTGACTCTATCTAGGCACCATCCTGGGAGCCTTTTGCAAGTGTAACCAGGAAAAGCCTGTGCATGTGTGCCAGAGTCGGATCCTGCCAACCTGGGAGCAGTTGCTGCGTCAATGAGATGACAAAACCTGCTTTCAGCCACGAAGCAGCTTGGGCTGGCTGAGTCTCTGTGGGGGCTGGAGTCCCAGCAAGCAGGCTCGAGGATACTCCGTGCTGTAATTCAGGCACCCAGGAGACATTTCCAGTGAAAGACCCCAACTTAACATGGGCATTACCTGCTAGAGCTGCACTGGGAAATGTCAAGAAAGATGATTTTTGGCTAATGTGCTGAGTGACACTCGGTAAAGGGCAGCAGAAGCTAAGGGTAGGCAGGCTAATAACTGTGACGGTGTCTCATGTATCCATGATTGCTTTTGCTAGTCTGGGAAAGGTATGTACTTATTTATGCCAAGCCGAGATAACTAATGGCTGAGCTCACGTTTCCTTTGCTGTTGATCTCACTAAGATTGGACTGGGTTCTGTGCCTACTGTTGCCTGAAGTTTTAGCTGTGAAAAAGCAGATGTCACAAGTTTGGATCTCAGTGGTAAGCAGAGCTCCCATATGAAGCACATATATTTCAGTGTTGTAATTAGAGCACACAAAGGGAGCTCAGTGAGCAAACCATTTTTATTAGTATCATTAATTTGCTAGTTTTAGGAGGAAAAGCTATGAAATGTGCTTATAATGTTTTAACTGCCTTCAGATATATTGCTGTAGGTACATAGAAATGGTGGAATGAACAGAGACTAGAGCTAAGAGGGAGCTGGAAACCATCTCAAGAGGTCATCTTAACCCATCTTTTTGCTCCAAAGCAGAATCAGCTGTACCCAAAGCATCCCTGAAAGGTATTTGCATTATCTGTTCTTCAAGAACTTCAGTAAAGAGATAGCACTGTTTCCTATAGGAAACTTCTCCAGTCCTTCACTAACCTTACTGCGAGAATACTTCACTTACTTCCTGACACTTTACCTCCTGTCATATCCAACAGATGCACAGACAGATTAATCTTATTCTCTGAGGATGCTTTTTGCATTCCACATTATGTTTTCCTGACATGTTTTCTCTGAGATGAATAATTCCTTTCTTCCTTTATTTTTTCCTTTTTATTTTTCATCACATTGCAACACATTTTTTAGATCTCTGGCCTAATTCTCATCAGTCTTCTCAGACCAAATGATCCATACTTTTCATGAAATCCCATGCCTGAAACCGGATTCAGCATCCCAGCTTGGGTCTTATGAACTGAAGAGTTATTTTCAGTGTCATAGGTCATATCCTTGTTTATATATCTAAGGGTGATGTCAGAGTCTGGGAACTTTTTTGATTTCCATAATATGCCATGATTTATTGAAATTCATGTTGTGACCCATTGCGGTCTTAAGAATGTTTCTTGCAGAGTGAACACTTGTCCAGTTGTTCTCTGTCCTGTCTGAAGTGGGGCGTTCCTGCCTGACTGAACTATCTTGCACTTCAGCTTATTGTATGATACTTTTTTTTTTTTTTTTTTTTTTTATTCTAGACTGATTTTCCTTTTGGCAAAGATCACTTTCTATTCTGTTAGTCTTTTCTGCTGTGCTGCAGCCCCTCTCAGCTTTATGTCATCTGCAAATTTAGTAAATGTACTCTATTCTGTCACTGGGTCTATGAATGGAAGTACAGACAGCAGGATAGTACCAGACTCTGAAACCACACTTGAGACATCCTCCAGTATGACAGAGGACTACTAATCAGAATTTGCTAGGATAGATCTGTAATAATACATGAACATTGCTTAATATTCAGAATATGTGGTGAGCCCGCCTCTCAAGGAAACTCTGAAATGTGATTCATTTCTCAAATTGAACCTGAACCAAAAGTATTGTTAAAAAGTCATTGATTAGCCTCAAACTAAACTGATGCAAACTGTTTATTTTTTCCTGAAGTGGAAGTGAACCTTAACTGTTCTGGGCAGCTTTGTGGATCTCAATCTGGAATTAAATGGAAAAGTTTCAGTTGCAAATGGATCCAAAATGAAACTTAAGTTAAAGAACTTTTATCTACTTCCCTTCTTACAATAGTATAATACAGTCTGCATTTCTTTAGCTTTCCCATGAAAATGCAAGGAGACACTGACAAAAGCCAGTCCTAGATCAAAGCAAGCTACAGAATATAGAGGTAAAGGAGATGGTAGCATTTGCTGCAGCCGAAGACTGGGGTGATCCCAAGCGCCTTGGTCACCTGCTCACCTAAATGCTGAGACCAGGACCCAGCAAACTTCATCCTTTTTCCACATTTCAGCCCCAGCTGCTTCTGCTTCTCCATCCACAGAAAGGGGGAAGAAGAGAGATTTATTCCTCAGGCATGTTTTGGTGCTTAAGTAAACTCACAGTCTGAAGTTTGTACGTGTCCAGGTTTTGTGTTAGAGTACCCTGCTTGCTTCACCTGTCACCGCCACTGCAAAACTGAATTGAAAGAGCAAGTACAGCACCCAGCATTTTTAAGTTCTTCCTAAAAGCAAGCATAAATATGTAGAAAGGTAATTCTGCTGCCATTACACTACTTTAAATCATGTATCAAGTTTGACATTGGGGAAGCAAAGCAGAGAGTGAAAATTGCCTCTTCTTTAGTAGCAGAGAATATGTCAAGCTACCTTTGGAGGTATCATTTTTACATGCATGGATAATAAAGCTCCAAGTGATGGTCTACAAGCCACCGGAGAAAGTATATAGGGCATGTTCCAAGTCAACGTTACTGAAGACGAAAGACAGCCCTGAGCCTTTCAAACTTTCTCTGTGGAGCCTGGCAGCCATCGGATTCTTGAATGCGATCAAGGGAAGGGACTGTGTGGCACTGTACGCCTCTCCCATCTGCTACTTCCTATTGTTTTGTTGAAGTATAGAAGGGGACAGACTTAGAGGATCACTTAAAGGAGTTAGACAAGTTCGAGTGTCAGGATTGCGACTGAAATAGGAATTTTTAATGCTTGTTATCAGGACTCTGCTTTTTTCTGTTCTGTAATTTTAGTAACTATTCTACAGTTGCCACAACTGGCAGGCTGTTTATAATTCATTACCTAAGCTTTTCTCTGATTAATTTTATTCTTATTGTCAATCCTTCATTGTCTTCTCCCTTCCCTGAGGTTCAGCTAACTTTTCTCACAGGAGATTAGTAAACTGGTCCATAAAAACTAAAAGTGACCCCGAATGCTAATTCGTATGCTAAAACAGGCCAAATCTGAAACTGTTAGATGGTTTCAGGGTGTTTAAAGGTTTAGAGACATTGAAATGGTGGGAGCTCAGCTATATAGAGGACATTTTTGACAGCAAAGCACTGTCAGTCTTAGTGGATGGGATTCAGCTGGGGAATAATCTTAGAAAAAAGCAGGTAAATCTAAACTCTAAAAAATCTTTAGGATGTGACAAGAAGCCTTCTGCTTCAAAAATGGTTGCCATCATGAGAATGGCACTTGCCAGAACAAAAGCCCTTCCCATGCCTGAGGCTAGCAAGCTAAAAGAAGAAAAAAGAGCCAGAAGGGTCAGAGCCCAGGCAGATTTCCCTTTGGTGGAGAGGTGCTTGGTGCTCCTAGGAGTTTACAAGGGACTTCACCACTGTTGCTTGTTTCAATTTACTTGGAAAGTGCTCAGACACTAGGGAGGGTCAAATCTGTCCTGAGTTTTTTTCACTTGAGGATTTACTTGACAGTGAACGACATCGTTACCTGGGCTAAATCAGAGTAACTTCGTAAGAGACCATGGCTACTACTCTCTCCCTTGCATAGTCTCTGCTAGAAAAAAAATCTTGCCAAGGGATTTACTCTGTGAAACGTCTCCTATCTGCAGCAAAGCACAGACAGGCAGCTGTCTCTGCAGAGAGGGAGGAAGGCTCTTCTTCACTTAAAGGCATAGCACACAGAATGAACAAAATCCACCTCTTTTCAGTACCATTAGCTGCATACCCCTCCGTAAGTAATGCTAATTTATACAGGGCTGCCTAATGAAATCAGTGTCCGTGCCATGATCTTATGCTTTACAACTGCTGCTAAAGGCTATTTGACCTTATTTTCCAAAGGTCAGTGCACAAAATCATAGCTGAAAGAAAAAGGCACCAATAAGGATTGTGGTGACCTTCCTTTTAAGAGGGTTTTAACCTGGTTGTTGGTGATGCACCTTAAGTTATCTTTAAGGAGAGGTGCTTTTTCTGCGACTCAGGCAACCAATGCCAGCCTTTTTGCAAGATGCACTTTCAACTGCAATTAAGTGGCGCCTGTTTTTCAGCTGAGATAGGTTAAAACAAATGGCTCCTTCTTTACAGAAAGTAAGTGCACAGCAGCACTGACAACAAAACTCAGCCTCTGTTTCTGCTGGGGGGGCAGCTGCTGGACGAAGCCATGTTGCTGAGCAGTCAGCCCTCAGCAGGAGCCCCAGCGCCTGGGCTCAGTGCTACACCCAAACCCAAGCAGGAGCAATTTGGCAATTACACATAGATTAAGTTTTGATCACGACCCACAGAAAAAGACATGTTTTTTTCCAAAAGTTCACAGATGATGAAGTTCAGAAAGATTATCTGGTAGCCCCCTAACCCTCTTCACCAGAGTATGCAACAGCTGAGACATATAATTACTAACTAAATGCATGGCAGCATCACTACTGGGATTAAAGCCAAATGCTTCACTGGCTTTTTTCTTTGCATGTGACTAAAGGGTTAGTGCAACTTCTGCCTTGTTAGTGCTTTTGTCTCCACATGAGCTTACACATCACAAATTTCTTGTCCTTGAAGCCTAGTGATTTATATAGCTTGGAGTCTGAGTTGTTATAACCATTTTTTTTTTTTTTTGCCTATCTATATGGTTTACAGCATGGAGTCACCATGCTACTGTGTCCATAGAAACACTGCTTCTTGACTACTAACTTTTCTTTATGAAGTGAGTAACGGTTTGGATTTTCTGGGATACAGGTGTGATCTGTTGCTTTATGTTTGACAAACCTCTACAGGTAATGGAAACCATGAGTCACTTTCTGCTGAACAACACAACACTGTCTGAATTGGCCGCTAAAAATAACTGTGTCCTTGCAGCCTATAGCAGGAATCCAGGCAGAGAGGTTGTTCTGCACGCTCATTTCTAGATGGGTAAAATTAAGGGAGATAAACCCAAAATTGTGGTTAGAAGTTGTAAAAGTATGCAGACGCCTAAACATGCAGAGGATCTAAGTGATTTTGATGAACCATTGAATTTTGACAATTCTCTTGTGTATTTAGATGTCAAAGAACCCTTAGAAATCAGAATTTATTTTTGTAGAACCTCAGCTCCTCATCCATGAAACAGAAACATTCTTCTTTTCTCCACATTCTTTTTGCATGTACTTAACCTTTCCAAGTCAGGGGCTTCTTTTGAACTTGTGCAACTCCAAGTACATATTTCAGGCTCCTAGATGCTACCATAAGCCAACCAAATAAATAATACATTGTAATTCTATTCTGTTCTTCAGCAGAAAGTCCTCATAAAGTCCAAGGGGAGAACAGTCTGTGAAGCATCTTCCCTCCTGAGCCACGTGGTGCTGGCCCCCTCTGATAAGTGCGATGCCTGGGGATGTACAGTACAGGAAACCTTCCAATGTGATTCTCCAAGTCTGGAGATGAACAGAGGGTGGCAGTATCTAGATCTGCCAATATTGCTCCTTCCACTTGCATGGCCTTCTATTTGAACATAGCCTATTCATTGAAAGGAGAAAAAAGCATTCTCGGAAAATGGGGTCTTTAAAAAACAGAGTGATTATTTAAAAATCCCACTCAGAGGGGCTTACCCACAGACTTTTCACAACAGTTGCAAGACGATTAATCGTAGTAGGTTGAGGTCATCCCATGTGAGACATGTTTCTTAATACTGGCACCTATACAGCCTTTATACTACCTGTATATACTGCATGGATAGGGACTGACACAACCTGGGTTTCAAAACCAGCCTCATTCAAAAGGGGTGGGAGGATTTACCTTTGAAATAAAATACAATATTATGAGGGTTAGGAGTCTTTATATAACAGAATGGAAAGATATTTTCCCAAGACAGTGAGACTGTATTATTAATGTGTCTAAATGCAGTCTAGATATACTCAAAATATCCTATTTTAAATTCACTTCCAAAACATCTTGGTGATATCTAGCTTCTTATATTCAAATCAGTTTAAGATGTGAGCTGAGTGTCTTATAAAAAAAATGCTGGTCAAAAATGCTGAAACTAATGTATCCAGTTTCCATCCTCAAATCTCTCTTCATTCAAACCATAACTTTCCTGAAAGTCATTTGAAACTGCCAGTAGCCTTTTTCTTTTTCTTTTTCTTTTTCTTTTTCTTTTTCTTTTTTATTTTCTTTTTCTTTTTTATTTTTTATTTTTCTTTTTTCTTTCCTTTTCCTTTTCCTTTTCCTTTTCCTTTTCCTTTTCCTTTTCCTTTTCCTTTTCCTTTTCCTTTTCCTTTTCCTTTTCCTTTTCCTTTTCCTTTTCCTTTTCCTTTTCCTTTTCCTTTTCCTTTTCCTTTTCCTTTTCCTTTTCCTTTTCCTTTTCCTTTTCCTTTTCCTTTTCCTTTTCCTTTTCCTTTTCCTTTTCCTTTTCCTTTTCCTTTTCCTTTTCCTTTTCCTTTTCCTTTTCCTTTTCCTTTTCCTTTTCCTTTTCCTTTTCCTTTTCCTTTTCCTTTTCCTTTTCCTTTTCCTTTTCCTTTTCCTTTTCCTTTTCCTTTTCCTTTTCCTTTTCCTTTTCCTTTTCCTTTTCCTTTTCCTTTTCCTTTTCCTTTTCCTTTTCCTTTTCCTTTTCCTTTTCCTTTTCCTTTTCCTTTTCCTTTTCCTTTTCCTTTTCCTTTTCCTTTTCCTTTTCCTTTTCCTTTTCCTTTTCCTTTTCCTTTTCCTTTTCCTTTTCCTTTTCCTTTTCCTTTTCCTTTTCCTTTTCCTTTTCCTTTTCCTTTTCCTTTTCCTTTTCCTTTTCCTTTTCCTTTTCCTTTTCCTTTTCCTTTTCCTTTTCCTTTTCCTTTTCCTTTTCCTTTTCCTTTTCCTTTTCCTTTTCCTTTTCCTTTTCCTTTTCCTTTTCCTTTTCCTTTTCCTTTTCCTTTTCCTTTTCCTTTTCCTTTTCCTTTTCCTTTTCCTTTTCCTTTTCCTTTTCCTTTTCCTTTTCCTTTTCCTTTTCCTTTTCCTTTTCCTTTTCCTTTTCCTTTTCCTTTTCCTTTTCCTTTTCCTTTTCCTTTTCCTTTTCCTTTTCCTTTTCCTTTTCCTTTTCCCCTTTCCTTTTCCTTTTCTTTTCCTTTTCCTTATTGAATAAAATTTTTCAGTTTGAGGGAAAATGCAACAGAGAATCTCTTTCTATGTTGGTTTTTTTCTGGTTTTGGTTTTTTATTATCTACTACATGGATGGATTACCTACAGACATGTTCATATAACAGAAATAAGAAAACATGCATGTTCTTTGGAAGATTAAAAGCAGAATGAGAAGAGGGTGACAAAGATTCTAATGGGACTTCTAAAGCAAGGTGTAGGTAATGTAAATATCAAATATATGTTAAGAAAAAAAGTAAAAATGAAAGTAGTAGTAAGGGAAGGCAAAGAAAAGAAGATAGAAACTGGATGAGCAAAGTTGTGGTTAATGTGTGAAAATATAATTGGAAATACGCCCTAATTCATATACCCAAGTGTTCCATGTTAAAATTGTGCAGGCAACCCTAATCAGTTAGCATGCTGCTCTTCCTCACATATTGTTTATACCAACTCAAAGGGTATGCAAAATGTTGCAGGAGAGAAAGTCTGTGGAGTTTTCTCCTTCCTGGTATTAGAGACTTCAGCGTGAATCAGTACCTTGCAGGAGGAGTTCCCCAATCATTCCCACACCATCTGGGAAAAGTATCCCTATGTCATAGGGAAGCATAAGTTAGGATGTTGTCATGGCAAGAAATAGATTTGTAGCTTTAGTCTGCAGGTATCCTGTGAGGATTTTCCTGCACATCATTGAGGGTTTCTTCAGTGAGTTGGCTGCCCTTACTTCCTGCTACGTTTAATTTAATGTGAGAGTACCGAAATCCTCAAATGAAAGACATGTCAATAATAATTCTAGGGGAAGTCTTAGAGTCTGATACTTTCCAGCTTTCCAGAAGGCTGCTCCAGCTACCTAGACATGTTTTTTAGGACTAAGAGGGAACAGGAGATGGTTAGGATTTGCTTTGCCTCTGCTTTTAATATTTGGCAAAAATAGATCCCACTGGGAGGATGTTTAAACATACAGATTTCCAAACTGCAGGCCCTTCTAGTCTGCATATTTTGGAAGGAAATGGTTTCTGGCTTCTCTGAGAGGGTTTCGGTGTTTTGTTTTGGTTTTTGGTTTTTTGGTGTGGTTTTTTTTTTGGTTTTTTTTTTTTTTTTTTTTTTGGCAGGGCGGGGTGGGGGGGAGCAGGGCAGGGAGGGAGAGAGCGCTTTGTTTTTGGTTTCCTTGCTAGTTTTGGTGACTTGCAATTGATTCATATACAGAGGACTGTCATGGTTCAATCCCAAACAGTAACTGGACCACGCAGCCACTCACTCACTCCTGGTGGGGTGAGGAGGAGAATCGGGGAGAGAGCTCATGGGTTGAGATAAAAACACTTTACCAGGACAGCAAAGGAAAAGATAAAACTGTATTATTAATAATATATAAGGATAATAGAACATATAAAATGAACATTGCACAATTTCTCACCACCCAAGGACTGACACAGCCTGTCCTGGGCAGCAGCCAGGGAGCAGGGATATTCCCCTGCAGCCATCCCAGAACAGCAAGTTCCAGAGAAAGTGCAAGGGAACAGACAGACGAACAAACAGGCCCAAATGAAGTAAAACATAAATAAGATAACAAGAAGAGAACATGAGCAGAACATGAACCGAACAAGGAACCTGAGTGAGGGGGCAGTGGCCGACCCTCCCTTACACCGGCCATGCCGTCTATGGCATGGAACACTCTCTGTGGCCAGTTTGGATCAACTGTTCTGGCTGTGCCCTCCCAGGTGTTTGCACCTGCACATCAGCAAAGCTTGGGAAACTGCTAAATGTCTTTGATCATTCAGCAGCAATGAACACCAGCAGTGTGCTGTCACCATTTTCACATACTAAATCCAAAACATAGGAGCTGCTGAAAACAAAACTAGCCCTGTCCTGGCTGAAACCAGGACAGGAACCAACAAAATCCCATAAAACTCTCATTCATTAAATGAATGATTTTGATTTCAGCTTTCAGGACACTTTTTGCTTCATCTAACCTGTTCCAAAGAATCTCTTTATTCCAAGAAACTTGAAGAAACGAAGACTGTAACAAAAATCTGCCAAAATATTATTGTATGAAATTTCTCCAATTTTCTCTGTTTCTTTTGAGTTTGACAGCAAAAGGAGCGACTCAAAGTGGAAGCATGTCATAATCACTTTATGCCTGCACTTCCCTGGCCCCTGTGTGAATGAAGTTTGCACCAGGAAGCTGTGTCAGCCCTGTGAAAAACTGATGTGACTGCAGCTCATCCTTAACAAGCTTACTCATTGTAAAGGCATAAGGAACAACTGCTCTCTCCGCACTCTCCCTCTGCCATCTTAACTGGAAGGATCGGTTTCTTAGCTGGTGTAAACTGTTGTAATATCACTGATATCGAGGAGGTGTTGTTTGTTCCATCCAAAGATCTGATTCACATGCGCTGAGTGAAGGATAAGAGTAAAAATTGCATCTCACTATGCTAGAGTATTCAGAAGTTGCTGATTTCAGCAATCATCTGGCTTATAAAAAGAGTTAACAGAAAGCAAATAAGACAAGCCATTGCTTAAATTTGCAGTCACACAAACTAGGAAATTCTACCTATTTTCAGATTCCAGGCATGTTTAAAAAATGCAAACCCACTCTTCAAAGACAGTTGAATTTATTAAAAATGCCCGTGCAATGATCTATGCTGAGCTTGGCTTCTGGACCTAACTCTTGCAAAATGTGCATGACAATTATTAAGTCTGTTGTATTAAGAACTCTAAGCACACAGTGTTCAACAAAGTTGTTGCTGAGTTTTAGTTTATTGTTTTTACATCTGCACTGTTTGGAAACCTTGGCAATAAGAAGTACTTTGATCAGTTGTTATTTTGCTATCATGATAGTAGAGATCACAAAATTGGATTAGAATAATGAGTATATTAACATATGAGATATTCATTCAGTTAGACTCTCAAAAAAAAAAAATTCCAAGGAATTTACCTGTATTTCTTAAGGCTCTATGAAGTGTCATTCTGGGTCACACCAAAAGTCTATCCAGCCCTAAACATTCCTTCCTACAGAGATCAGCTGCTAATACTTAAGATCAATGTAAGAAACCGGGAATAGCGAGGGTGGTTCTTCCTTGGTGCCCTAAGCCATCTTCTTCAGAACTGACAAATGCTAGATGTTGTGTCACTTCCACCGTGTTTAACACCACATCAACAGACCTATCCCCAGGAATTGTCTAGGCCAGTTTTCAATACTTTTAAACTTTCACTTACCTCTACTTTTGCGATAATGACTTTTGCAACTTACTTGTAAGTTGTGTAAAAGTAGTTTTATCTGTTTGCCCTTTCTAATAAAAGCATTGGGACACCTCTAGTTCTTATATTCGCTCAAAATATCTTGTAATTATGGCCTGACTGCTAGTTAAGATTGTGTAGACCTCTTTGATGACTTCCTTCAGTCTTGCCTTTTCCAAAATGAAGGGCTGCAGGCTGTACTCATATAGACTCTGTTCTGTATTTCTAATCACCCTTACCATGACTTTAACACTACACACTACTGTTTCCAGATTGATTGGATTGGATTGTGTTCAAGACGTGAGCATATTGTTGATTTCTAAAGCAGTGCAAAGATATTTTGTGTTTTGTTCCTCATACAATTCCTAATAACTTCAAACATTAGATTTGCCTTTATGATCATTGCAGAACATTGTGCTAGTGTTACCAGAGAACCATTCAAATATTTTCTGAATGATGATAGCTAATTTAGAAACCATCATCATTTATGCCTGCTTACATGGGAAGTTTCCCTTGTGTATTATTCTACATTTCTTCAACATCTCAATTTCTTCTGTCGTTCTAGTGCCTAGGCAAATAATTTAATAAAAATTAATACTTAGAAAAATTGTAATATGGAAAAGTAAAAAATGAAGTTTTAGACTTTCCTGAGTCAAAATATTTCAGTCCAAAATTAAATACTAAATTTTCAACGATAGGATATTAAGCTGATTCTTCTTTGAGGCAACACAGAATCATAGAATTGTTTAAGTTGGAAAAGATCTTGGTTGGACATCAAGTCCAACTATTAACCTAGCATTGTCAAGTCCACCACTAAACCATGTCTCTAAGCACCACATCTACCGATCTTTTAAATACCTCCAGGGATGGTGACTGCCCCACGCCCCGGGCCAGCCTGTTCCGGTGCTTGACAACCCTGTCAGTGAAGAAATTTTTCCTAATATCCAATCTAAACCTCCGCTGGCACAACTTGAGGCTGTGTCTTTCCTCTTGTCCTATTGTCTATTACTTGGAAGAAGAGACCAACATGCACCTAGCTGCAACCTCCTTTCAGGCAGTTGCAGAGAGTAATAAGGTCTCCCCTCGGCCTCCTTTTCTCAAGGCTAAACAACCCCAGTTCCCTCAGCTGCTCCTCATTACAGGACTTACTCTCCAGACCCTTCACCAGCTTTGTTCCCCTTCTATGGACACGCTCCAGCACCTCGATGTCTTTCCTATACTGCGGTGCCCAGAACTGAACACAGCACTCGAGCTGTGGCCTCACTAGTGCCCAGTACAGGGGAGCCATCACTTCCCTACTCCTGCTGGCTGCACTAGTACAGGCCAGGATGCTGTTGGCCTTCTTGGCTGCCCAGGCACACTGCTGGCTCATATTCAGCCAGCTGTTGACCAGCACCCCGAGGTCCTTTTCTGCTGGGCAGCTTTCCAGCCACTCTTGCCTCAGCCTGCAGCATTGCCTGGGGTTGATGTGACCCAAGGGCAGGACCCAGCACTGAGCCTTGTTGACTCTCATACAATTGGCCTTGGCCCATTGATCCAGCCTGTCCAGATCCTGATGATGTTTCTTGGCAATGGCAGCATAAGGTCATTCATTCCTCTGTTCTTCCTCCCAGACAGTGTTCCAGAGCTAGACAAGGATTTCCATATCAAGCAAGTTGTATCTGAATTTACAGAAAGATCTTCAGGTGAATTTTGTTGGCTTTGCTTCAAAAAGTATATTTTGTATTTGCCATTATGTGGTGTAGACTTGTGTTTGTTGAAAAAAAATCATATGGTTTATATCAATCAATGTTAAAGAAGTCTAAATTCTGACTGTTAAATATTCTTAATGAGTCACTTAACAGCAGCTCCAGACTAGGACTCTGAATTCTTACTCTGATGCTGAACTTCACAAGCCGTCAGCAACCCACTCAAAAAGTGTGAAGTTAAACAGCTGCAGAATTGGCTTTGCATTCTGCTTATTCACTGGTTGTATTCTGCATCAAGCAACAATAAACTCAAGGAATGGGCTGCCCAGTGCTCAGGTGGGAAAAAATAGCAAAATAGATCAGAAACTTTTTTTCCTAGGGCTGACTTACTCAAGTGTAATAAGACGATTCACTTAATATTCCATTCTGAATATAGATAGATAGGTGGATTAATTTTATACAATTATAGTGTTCCACATATTTTAATGAAGATCTACCTATATGAGCAAATGTATAGGATTAAGAAGTATTTTCATAATTTCATCCTTAAATAAGTCTTGGAACAAGGCTGAAGAATGAATATTGTGAAATGTTTTCAAGATAGAACTGTTCTTATTTCAAGACAGATAGAAAATTTAAATGAAAAGAAACAGATAAAGGAAAAATGCTACTTCCCTCCTGCTTTGGCTAGTTGTTACTGTTGTCACCAATGACGCCCTAAAGTTTCTGGCAATTTAAACAACAATAAAAGATACATCCTTATGCATTCTCTCATTGTAGGCAACTATTCTTTCTACAGGGGTATAGATAGCATGAGGAGGGGAAAAAAAAAAAGGCCTAAGATAAAGAGGTCCATTAAAAAGTACCATAGTACCTTATTTACTGTAGTAGTTTAATGGTGACACTAACAGTGTCATAGACTTTCACTGTATTAGCATAATGCTATCTTCCCCATTTATAATTGGGTAACCAGCCCACAGTCTATATCCAGAACACCTGTATCTC
>KL287521.1:130776-160676 GCA_000699545.1 Podiceps cristatus | reverse complement strand
GGGGGAAGACGTTATATTGTTCACATTTTTATGAAGACAGACATTTTTATTGGTACCAGTATAGACCTGTGTCATTATAGCTTTCCTACACTGAGAAGCCCTTGAAGGCATAGGAACTTCAGCCTTTTATGTTTTCAGGAAAAAGAATTAGCTAGAAAGTTAAAGAAAAGAAATGTTTTTCTTTCATATTTATATACTCCTTTTCCAGTCTTTTGGGGAATTCTGAAATTAAATAAATTCAGGAGAATTATTAAAATAGCCAGAGTCCTTGCAGTAACAAGCTACCTGGATAATAACAAGTGACACAGTTATATA
Organism: Podiceps cristatus; assembly: GCA_000699545.1. Taxonomy (NCBI): domain Eukaryota; kingdom Metazoa; phylum Chordata; class Aves; order Podicipediformes; family Podicipedidae; genus Podiceps; species Podiceps cristatus. The sequence goes on along the minus strand of KL287521.1, from coordinate 160,361 downwards.
GTTCACCAAAGGTTTACTGATGCTTTTCAGACTGTACAGGTCTTTGCTCAGCCTGTTTATTACAGTGAAGACACTTTGGGGAACATTATAGGAATAGCTTAGCAGTTAAGGCAAGGAACTTGGGAGAAGGAGGGGAGGGAAGAACCTCTCTCAATCTTGTAGAGGAAATTTGGGCCAAAAGTCTGTTCCACCCACTTGGAATTAGGTCACAGTAACCTGAATAGAAAAGAGGTCATTCAGATTTATTGAAGGATATAGTTGGGGCAGAGGTCTCCCCCCTTCACAGCTGGCATACCTTACAAAGGAAGAGAGGTAGCAGCTGGGTAAGTAGGATCCATAGTATAAAAAAGAAAGAGGCAGCTGATGCACCTATATGGAATGGAAAAAAGCATCAAATGACAAAAGACATTAAAAAAAAATAAAAATAATCTTTAAAAGGCATGAGATTCGGTTAATTTTTATCAAATTACCTAAATGTACAGTGTCTGTTTACTTCTCTAACACAGGTGAATGTTGATATGTAGGGATATCTGATAAATCCTACGCAAAATATATCAAGAAATATTTGAACAGATGGTTTTTATATTGATCAACTCCTATAAAGTCACAGTGGGACAAAGTAATGGTCAGACTTTCCATAAAACAAAAATTAAATATCACAGATGTAGCTTTGCATTATTTTATGTGAAGTTCCTCACAAAATCATCGCTCCTTTTGGGCAGCTTTCTTGTAAGATAGGAGTAAATTCTGTATGTGCAGCTGACATCTCTGTGAAATTAAAGAACCAGAATCAGCAGGTATCACTCCAAGACCATTACCACATGGACCTGGGGTACTAAGATTCAGTCTACCCATTGCTTTGGGTTTCCTGAAAGTGGTACTTGAAGCTATGTGGTGAGAATATGGCAACACTGCATGCCCAAAAGGGAGCATGATGTAAAATGGGGAAACTAATGGGACTCATGGAAATAAGTGTGGGAAACAATCACAGCCCACACAGCAGAATGCTTCAAATATTGTGAGGAGTTCAGATTGGAGGGTATTGGATAATTTCCTTTTGAGTACTGAAAGAATTAAAAGACTGTAGTTGACCACTGTTCTCAGAAAGTACTATATTCTTGGAGAGTAGCAAATGTGGTGCCTGAATTTAGGAAAGAAGATAAAAATGATCCAGGAATGATGGACTGTTAATCTGAGCTCAATAGTATGAGAAGCTCTAAGAATAATTTTAAAACGGAAAGATAATTAAATATGAGTGTGAACATGGAAATGGGAGAAAATATGATTTGGGGTTGAAAAAAGCAGATTGTAGCATATTAACATAGTCTCATTTTTCTTAAAGTAATTGGTTTTCGAAAGAAAAGAAAGAAAGAAAGAAAGAAAGAAAGAAAGAAAGAAAGAAAGAAAGTAAAAAGAAAGAGAAAGAGAGAAAGAAAGAAACTATTGTAGAACTAATTCATCTGGATCAAAGAAAACATTTGTTAAGGAGTCATCAGTAAACTAGAGAAGATAAGAAATCCGTACAAAACTTGAGCTTGGCAAGAACTGGTTAAAATGGAGGCAATGGTATGTGGTCCATAAAAAAAGAGCTATCAAGTTGGACATAGGTTAGCAGAGAGCTCATCAGAGATCTGTCTTGGTACCAGTCTTAAAGACTTTCACCCCAAAAGTTGGTTTTGGCTAATTATATTGGCTAATAAGCTAAGCAGTGTTCAAAAAGACTTCAGCACAAAGAGGAAAATGGGTGAGCTGGCAGGATGGAGTAATGGAAATGGAACTTCAGTTCGAGGTGCAGACTCATTCCCAGCACAGACACATAAAATTATAAGATTTCTGCAAAAGGGTCAGATTTCATTCCATGAAAGGGGCAGGAAACCAATAATTGTTTCATGCATTAGTGAATCACAGGATGAATACATCACAATTAGCCACAGTCGTATCACATCCTGTCAATCATGATTATACCAGAGTGGTACAATTGTGAAACAGCAAATGTGTACCAGGAAAAATATTTCCAGTAAATATTAACAAGCATTAGTCCATCATAGCTCTGCTAGAATCTTGTGTACAATGCCTTGCATGGTTCTACTTATTCACGTTCAAGGAGGCAGTAGTCAAACTGAAGGAGGTGCAAAGTGGAGATGAGAAAATGGAAGAGAAGACTGATAGTATGATTGAAACAGGCTCAGTGTCTCATCCCAGAGTGTATAAAAACACAACACTGGACAGTGCTGCTATTTCAGAGTGTCCTTCATCTCCCGGATGAGGTTCTGCATCCTCAACCACCCTCCTTGTGCGCTTGCTTCAAGTACTGGTCTCTAATTGTCTTCACTGAGTGCATGTGGGAGGGAGGAGGAGTAGATATTCAGATGTCCATCAACAGATGGGCCTGAATTGTAAGCCCAAATCAAATGCTTGGGAATGTCTGAAATAACTATAATGAAAGTAGACTTTTTATTGGAGTGCCCCATATGTTAGCTGCATCGTATCCAAAACCTATCCAAACCAAATTACACACTTGCGTAGCCAAGCAAAGGTGAAGTCAAGAACAGCAATGATAATGTCAGGAACTTGGCACACAGCAATACCCACAAAGCCACTGGGCACTTTCAATCTCTCATACCCGTTCTTTGTTAAATATAATTAGTTGATTAACTGTCTCCCTCACTTACCTGGATCCCAGGAGCTCTGGGTGGGATCTGAACTGTTTCATGTGAATAACTGAAAAGGGCAGTGGAGTTTAAGATGCTGTAAAAGTAGCTCAGGCTTAAATCTGGCTTGACTCTGTTTCCTCATCCCTACGTGATACATGAGAAACGAGATACAGAGAAGGTCTGTGTCTGAGTCGATAGAGTGTATACTTAAGATTTAATTATTAAAGCTTTTAGAGGAGACAACTCAGCCAGCTGTTTTCTCCCTGGGATGGCAGTGTCTGCCCAGCCCCTCGAGATTATTTCTCTGTTTGCTGCAAAAGTGCACCAAATTCCACCTTCTGCTGAGTACTGGGGTGCTGACAGGTATCATCAGTGTAGCTATGGGGTTGCTATCATGTTGGCATATGAAATCTCTCTCTCATATGACAGTTCCTCAAAGCAGAGATAACTGCAGTTACTCACAGCTAAGAGAAGCCTTTGTGGATCAGATGGATTTAGTGGTGGAGACAACCTATAGTTTTTCATACCCCGGATAATTAGAATAAGCTGTCTGGGCAAGCAGCCAAGATGGAGTTTACATAGAGGATGGATTCCTCCTAAATCTACCCTTTAAAAACGTCAAGTTTTGTTGGAAGATAAGGCTCATCATAGCATCTCAGTCTTTTGAAGCCTGTCTGTGAGGGGAAGGAGAAACTTAACAGTGGAAAAAAGGAGTAGGAGTCCTCCTTAAGAAGGTATCAGACAGGTGTAGGTGAATTCTGGGTCCGGTATTTACATGCATGGAGGAACACGTCTGTGTGTACCCTTAGCTGGTGCCACTCTTGTTCCAAGAGATGTGAGGGGCTTATGTCAAGGCTGATTTCAGGGAGGGCTGCCAGCTGAAATAAAAGAAGTGGGATCCCTTCCAGCCCTGACCAGTTCACTTTGTGTGATGGAGGAGCTACATCAGCCAGCACAGCCACTCTGGGGAAATAGCTGTTTGTATACATTTGAAAACCCACCGCTCATTGTGTCACTCTCATTTCTGGGGTGTTTAAAGGCTGCCTATGAGCAGCTTCTAAGGAACATGAAGGATGCAGCTAATTTCCAGGAAATTACACAATTTAATTGGTACCAAAAAAATGTGGGGACAGGTGGAAGAGTGAAAAGAGATTTTTTAGTTAAGTATTTCAAGAGCCTCCTTTGTATAACGTGTCTCAAACAGTGATTCCCAGACCTTTTCAGCTGTAACTTTACTTAACAGCATCTATTAACTTTATTACTATAAATTAATTAATCAATCAATAAATAAAGCATGTCTTTGAACAATAAAGTTCATGTCAGGCTTATGTCTCCTAGCACGGTAAATAACATGCTACCCTTTAGCGATTTGAGATAGATGGTTATTCACTTTCTATTCTTGTACCTCTAATGGAAAACCAGATTAGAGTCTTTCTGAAATATGTCCCTCTTTCTTGTGCTCCACTCTTCATATTATTAGAAGTACTCATATAAATGATTTATAATGTAACACTAATTTCCAAAACACTTTTATGCTTGTAACCATAACCTCAGAAGGTTGCACTGTCGTATTGCAGGGGGTTTAATTTGTAACTACTACTTCTAAAATATTTCTGGACCTCTGCCTTGCATGAACATTTGCTACAAATCTGTAGCAGTCATGTGCAAGTGTCTGGTTAGAAAGTATAAGAAAAATGCATGCACTTTCCCGAAATCTTCAATATACAGTGAGAAAACGAGAGGAGAATCCCTACTAATTATTTATTTAAAGATTTCAACAGTACCTACAAAGATGAAAGGATATTTTATGCTGTCTAGCACAGTGACTGTGGTTTGAGTAGTTCACTTGGTTTTGCCTTCTGTTGTTGCAAGCTTTGATTAGATCTGAGCCAAGATTTTAAATGAAGAAGGAGATTATATATGGCTTTGCATAAAAAAGGTGTGAAATCAGTGGTTTCAAGTACTTCAGATGTAAGACCCCCAGAAAATCTGTAGTGTTCTGTAGATTTGTTGTAAGTGGTGAGACATGATCTAAAGTTTACTCGGTGCTGGAAGAAAATACAAGGGCAATTTAGGCTATCTGAGAAAATAGATGCCTTAACAATAAGTGAATGCTTTTCTGAAAATATTGCAGAGGCATGCTGCTACATTTCAGTTAGACAGGCAGCCCTAGTTACACAGAACATGAAGCATTACAGTTTTGAATACCAGTTTCAATATTTTAAGATATTTTAATCACATACTTTATTGCTTTTAATTGTTCCGAGAGAGATGCAGGGTTCTATTCCAGTAACCAGCTGTGTTATCACTTCTCATCACTCATGATTTGGAAAGTCCTTTTAGATGCCCTCTTGTGACTGGTAGTTCAGCAATTCATTTGAGGTGTTCTGCTGGACACGATGTGGCTCTCACCCTTTCTTTGTCCAGCCTATATAATTGCACTCTCTGGTGTCTCATAGATCCCTTCTCTTGAGAAAGAAAAGAGAACTTACTCTGAGTTGAATTCAGCTGTTTCTCCAAATGGACACAGAAAAATGTTCACTGAAGGCTTTGTTCCACTGCAGTATAGGAATTACTCGTCTGGTTCAACTTTAATTTCTGCATGTGTTTGGCTTGGTTGCGAAATAACTGTAGATGTACTTCGGAGTGGTGGCTTCAGTCTGAGGTTTTGCTCACAGAAGCAGTTGTTCTGCTGTGTCTCTAATGTTGTGAACTGGTCACTGCCCATCTCACTCCCATCTTCGCAGAGTCTGAGCTCTGATGGCGTGAGCGCTGCCTCCTTTCTGACACAGCCTTCCTGTTACTCAGCAGCCCTTACCTGTTACCTCAACAACACGTTTCTGAATCTCGTAACAAATGTCATCCCTCAAATTTCTTTTCCCTCCCTATATCTCAGCTGAAAATACATTACCATTCTGCCTTGGTTTAGATCCACTTCCTCTGTTATGTATGATTATCCAATAATATGGTTGAGGATGCAGTCCTCATGGGAGAAATACAAAGAAAGTGAAATCATAAAAGTTCTTTGTGTAAGGGAAAGATATTATACACACAGAATGGGAGATTATCTTCCTTTACTTTCATGTGTTCAGACTAAATACAGAGGCTGCTTCATTCTCTGTACTGGACTCTGATCACAGCTGGAATGCTACCACAGGTGTGCGTTATTGTGATAAAATAAGTATTACTCCACAATTAGGGCTTCATTATATTGGAAGTATCACCAGAAAGGAAATACAGCAGAATTATTTTGCCAGCCTTGAGTTCAAAGAGATTTGTTGGTTTAATTTGATTGATTATCTATCTGAATCATTCCAGTTTTACATTAGTGTTATGGAAAATAAATTGCTTTGGGGGCTGTGGTCTGCATATGGATTCCTAGGCAAAAAGGACGCTGGTATATTGGGTTTTTCTTTTGGAAAGATCCTCCTTGAATGATAGAAATCCTCTGCTTACAGAGGATTCACCTTATGTGTTCCTCCTTCTTTGCAATAAACCTTTACTGTTTGATCTGTTTCTTGCAACCTCAGCATTTTGAGGAAATGGCCTTTTGACTTCCTACAGAATCCCTGGGACTGGCATCTCTGGAAAATATCTTTTTCTCTCAGAATTCAGTAAGCCTAAAATGGTTTTGGAATTGCTGAATAAGAGCAGATGATTAAAATGCTGTGTGCATGGAGATGGAGGTCAAACACCAGACTCTGAATTCACAGTGATGAGCTCAGCCTCTCTCTCTGTTTCTCTTTTGCCAGTCTTCCTCTTTTTCATCCTCCTTTCTCTCTTGCTTTGATCTCCCACTTTTCCCTCTGTCTTACTACATATAATTTTATTTTGAAGGTAAAGATTCTAAAAGTTAGATAAGACATCAGCCTTGTAGGGCCTTCACGCTTAACAGAGTGGCTCTGGCACCATGAGAAGGCTTGTCAGATTCTTTGTGGAACAAAAGACACCTGGTATTACCGTACTGTGTCTTGAGTTCCAATGTTGCAACACAATTTAAAAAAAAAAAAAAAAAAAGACATGAAAAAGAAAAAGAAAGAAAGGGATGGTTTGAGGGTCAAGTTTCAAAAAGTACAGCGTTGGGGGACTGAATTTGGAAGGAATGCTTTGTATGGAGCAGCATTTCCTCACCCAGCACCCTGCTCTGTCTCCAGCAGCTGGAGCTCACAGCTATGACAGCTGGCTCTCCTTGTTCTCTTGCTGGGAGGGGTGGTAGGGAGATCAGGGTTACTGCTTCTCTATTGCTTCTGGGCATGTTTCTGAGGCTTGGGTCCAACACCTGGTTCTCATGGGTTGTGTGTCCACAAGCAAGTACTTCCTTGCTGTGCTCCATCTCCAGCAAGAGCTTTGTGATTCTCCCCGAATACACATGGGTTGTGTGTCCACAAGCAAGTACTTCCTTACTGTGCTCCATCTCCAGCAAGAGCTTTGTGTTTCTCCCCGAATACACGTCTGCAGCCATTCTTCTTACTGCCAGTCCCTCTTTTCCTCGCTGTCACCCATTAGGTACTTACTTATACCCATTTCCGCTCAAAAGGCTTTCCGGTTCAGTTTTCTCTTCATTACCTTCACTCCATTTCTGCACATTGCTTTCTCCTGCCCATTTATCTGCTGCTAGTTCCCAGACTGCACCCTAGTTATCTAGGCACTTTCTGGCTGCGTGAGCTCCGTAGATCACTGCTTGCCCTCCTTTTCCCTACTTTGGTGCTCATTTTCTTTAGGATATTTTATGCCACTCTAGCTGTGTGCTGCAGCTCTGAAGTGGTAGTAAGTGTAATTGATGCAGGAAGAGATTTTCAAAGGCACAAATGGTAGCCAGATATCTGACTCTTTATGGCTCTTAATGGCAGCTGGATGCCTGATTGGTGTTTATGCCTTTGAACATGTCCTCCATGCTTTTTAGATTGTAAAACACCTCCAAAATCACTGAGAATCAGATGTACAATTAGAGTTTCTTTTGACTTCCAGGATGAACTTTCTCTAGGGCTAGCCACTAAATGCTCTGCTCTGTTTTCACTACCTTTCTTCTTTGGGGCCAAACACAGAAGCCATCTGAGTTGGTGGATACGTACCCACATAGGAAAAAAGTCAAACTAAATTAGGATTTTCAGATTTGTAGCAAATAGCTATTCATCTGGGTAGAGGCTGGTGGGTAGTTTATCTCCTTTTCCCTTATCAGTCCTTATGCTTTGTATAATTCACCATTTCAGGACAGAAAGAGCAGAATCCATTTATGTGGTTATGCATGTGGTTGCATACCCATACTAGCAAATGTCCTGCTCTAACTAATGATGCTGGAAGCGTTAGTGAAAGTCTCCTATAGACAGAAGAAATTACTGAAAATATCAGATCTCAGACTTAAGCCTATTTACATTTTGGTTATTTTCTTCTAATTTCACTTCATTTCATTCTCCGTATCCTCTTCCAACAGATACCAAAGCCTCATTGTGTCCCTTCTCATCCTGTCTTAGCACTAGATCTGTTAGAGGAAGGTTACTACGCAGGGAGAGCAAGTGGCCAGAGAAACAAGAAGTTCAAAATGAGGAGATGGTGCTCTCATTTGAATCCAGAGATGTTCAGCAATGCAGGAGAAAAGGGGAAAAAAAAAAAAAAAAAAAAAGGACCAAAAATTATTTCTCTTTTGGAAGTAAATCCACAGAAATTCTACTAGCACTGCACAATTCAAGTTTTGGGCTCAGTCCAAAGTCTGGATGAGAAATCCCTATCATGGAGATGCAGAAGTAAGACAGTAGTGGTGCATTAGCTTGCAGATTCAGAGAGAACAACCAACTTCAGGTTTTCTATGATGACACAAACCACTACTTCTCTCATTCCTTAAGATTCACTCCTTCTCTGCAGCCTTGATAGGGAGGCTGCTTCCCGCTTATGTGAACAGTTCCCCAGCTTGAGGGCAGCAGGTAAGTAATTTCTTTAAGTGAGAATCATAATCATTCTCCAACTTGGCCTCTGAGTGAGGCATTTCAAGCATAACAAGTGTGAGAACTACCAGAATGGCCTGGGATCAAACTGGAGACCTCAAAGAACAGGTTTGCAGCAATTTCAGTCAGAACTTAGTAGCTAATGCTAGAACCCATTTCTTCCCCAAAGGCTGAACATGGAGGAGGGAAAAGATTCAGTAATAAGGGCTCACTGGTGGGCTGCAAGTCCCATGAAATGGAGGCTTCCAGCGTAGGGACTCTTCATTCTACACTGTTTCTACCTTACTGTTAAGAACAGTTTAAAATCCTACTTTAGCTATAAATTCCTCTGCATTTTTGAAAAGATTACAATGTTTCTGAATAACCACATTACAATTAAGCCAACACAGTTTAGCTATAATTGGCAAGTTTCTCATTTACACTGAGATTCCTTTAAGACCTCTTTGTGTGGGCAGAGTGTTGCAAAGTGCAATTACACTTCATTAATACTCACCTTAAAGGCCTTTACAGCACCAGAGCAGTACAAAGGCATTACTGTGAAAATAAGAACCTAGTCCAAGTACTCAATAGTCTCAATTCCTGTTTGCATTATGGCCAATTTCCCCCACTTTGTCAATATAAAAAGACAGCAAATTCTCTTTACCCACGTTTTAAGGCTTCCATTTAGGAGGAAAGCAATATCAAAGCTATTAGTGTAAATGAAAATCAGGCCGAACATCCTTATGTTTAGTTTCACATTTCCAAATTAATCAGAGGAGGATGATAATAAAGCCCCTATTCAATTAAATATGTTCTGGTAGATTGACTGTGTGCCTGCACATGGGTGTGTGAACAGGGCCTGAGGTTCCAGGAGCTCCATGGTCTGTCTCCCAGGGGCTCCTCATTGCCATGGCCAAGACAGACTGAGGACAAGGGTCATTAAAACAGGGCCGACTGAAGAAGTCTCTGGAACTGAGGGGGTTTTTTGTGTAGTCACACTCTGTCCATCCAAGCTGCTGATTCTCACATCAAGCCTCATTCTTCCCAGGCATCTAGTGTCAGAAAAATTTTAAAACAGCCATAAGAAACTAGAAAGTGTTTTTCTTTTATGACTGAAAGTAGAAAGTTGCCATTCAGAAATATTATCTGTCCCCATGGGCAGGATGAGCTCTGTTTAAATGATTCCTGACAGATGTTTATCCAGCCTATTCTTCAAGGACCAATGGATGCTTCACAACCTCCCCAGACAATCTATTTATTTCTACAGTTCATTATCTTTACTTTTTAAATGTTTAATTTGGCTCTCCCTTGTTGCATCTGAGATCTTTACTTGTCTTCTCTCTGTGATTGAAAAAGGGATTATTGGTTTCCTCTCTGTGCCAGACTTTTAGCATGTCTCCCCTCAGACTGCTTGTCTCTGGTTTGACAGGGCTCAGGTCATTCAGTGTTTCACAGAAGCCATGATCGCTAAGCCTCTGATCGTACTTACTGCACCCCTATGAACTCTCTCCAGCCCATTGCTTTTCCCAAGTGAGGTAAAAAAATTGTCACTGACATTATCCATGCCTAAGAGAGAAAGAAGGACAGTCCCACTGTCTTTACTGTTTTATTTTGCCATTAAAGTGCATTTTGTTGAGGCAGTATATGACCAGGGAGTTTCAATCTCACCACCATGTTTAGTTCAAGTAAAGCCTGATCCATACCAAATTAACCTGCTTCTGTGTTTATATGTCTGCGCAGGTCTTTCCTTGCTAGACCATTCACAGCAGGTTAAAGAAAAAGTAAGTTACAGATGAGAAAGAGGAAAGGTGCTTATAAATATTATTTCTGGCTGGTTTGTGATGGATAAATTCCTGTTAAATTATCAAACCTTATGATCTTGATCCTCCGATAGTTATTTATGTATGTGTTTGTTGTAATTAGTTATTTGAACATTGCTGTTTGAAATGCTGGCTGAGGCTGCCGCTCGATGAGTGAGAGTTATCAGAGTTGAGACCATAAGCTGTGCTCCTAAACACATTCCCAATTTTCCTGAGACAAAGGGCTTACTTGAGTCACATCTACATATTTTATATATGCTTCTCACTGAGCCAGTATTGAAAAAAGGCAAGACCTCTGAAAACTGTATTAAGGGATGTGGTGGAACTGGAAGGCAACTGATTGATTACTGTAACTGAAGACCTCTGTTTTTGGTGTTTTTTTTGTTTGTTTGTTTGTTTGTTTTAATAAAAGTTGAGGTAGAAAACCAAGAACCTGGAGAATCACATACAGGGACTGAAATTTAGGCCACTGAAACATTCACTTCATTAGGGCTTCTCCTGCATTTTTCCAGAGTGCTGCTGAGGATCGTTAAATAGTTGTCATGTTCCTCTCATGAGACAGTTTAATGTCACTGGTGGATAAAACCTATCCATCTCTATGAATCTTTTGTGTATTTCGTTAAGAAGTACTTTTAGTGTCCACAATAATTCAACTCCACTGCAAACATTGGCATTCTGATCAATACTATACGATGAAAGTTGGACCTTTTAGCTTATTTATGAAAATGTGGAAGAGGTAAAGGGAAGTAACCTGCCCAGCTTGAATTAATCAAAGGTCTATGTCCTTTGTCTTTGGGAAACTTAAAACCAAAATTACACTGGATCTGAAACAAAGATGTAAACCTGACTCTCCCATTTTCCGGGTACATGTACCTTCACCAAACTGCTCTCCTTGTTTTGAGTGCAGGTCCCATTCTAGATTTGAGAATGTCAAAACTAATGATTTTATGATGGCATTCTCCGTTTTTTGGTATTCATGTCAAGATCCCTTTAGAGACCATGGGAAAAAGCAACAAGTGTGATTTATCTGATATATTTCAGGTTTCTAATTAGAGTAAGATTAATGGTGTCCTAAAATTGCCTGCTCTTCTCCTTTGGCCATAACAGCACCTTGGAGTCAGCAGCTACAATGTAAATATCTGGATGAATCCAATGCTAGATGATTTTTTCAGACCTAGATACAAGAATAATGTAAACTCACCGCTGAAAAGCACCTAAGCTGGCCAGAGCTGTGGACCTGAGCTCTTCCCTACCAAATGGATTTCAATAATGTTCTCATCTGGAGACTGGCTGGGACTTTATGAAATATATTAATTCTCTCTATATTGGGACACTTCTGGAAAGATTTATGTCTGCAGTGAAAATGTATTTTCTTCCATTTTGAAAGGACAAACCTCAGTAAAAGATGCAGATGAAGCTTATACGTCACAAAGCCACATGGCACCCTCATCACCCCCCACACATTTAAGGTTGTAAATTAATCCACTATGTGACCAGCTCCTACTTTTCCCTAAGGAAGAGGACTTTATTTGTACTAACAAATATAGTAAATCAATCTTCAGGATACTCACAGGCCTTGGGTCGGCAATGAGTTGGGCACGGCGCACAAATTAATGTATTCGCATGCTACTATCTCTCCACGGACAGAATTGTCAAGGCTGCCTTTGAATCTCTGTCTTGCCTTGTCATTTCCCTTCATAATGAGTGGTAGCCTCCCTAAATGACCAGACCCACTGAGATTACAGTGAAGCTGCTTCTCACTGCCTTTTGCCAAGATCTTATCAGGAGAGCAAAGAATAAAAATCAGAGGAAGAAAGGGAACTGGATGTCTACAAAGCTCTAGTGTCTCATGCTGCAAATCCCTTTAACCTTCACAATCTGGAATTACTTAAAAGATTAAAAACAGGCTAGTGAGTGCCCTTCTGTTCCTCTGTATACTGATCATTTTATTGCCATGACAGCTATGCTTCCCATAGGCACTGTGAGTGCCACTGCTGCTCTTCACAAAATACGCCACTTTGTTAACCTGCCAGGCTCACTAGCTACTACTGAGGTTCCAAATGTAAATCAGTGGGAACATCTGAAGTAGCAAATTCATTGGTTTTATGGACATCATCTATTATAAATCACATTCCTTCCTGAAAAGTCCCGATTGTTCTGGCCCAGCAGGGCTGTTAAAGTTCCCATTTTTGTGAGAAAACTGTATTGTCCTCTATGGTTCCACTCTGCCCATCTCATTAATCTCACTGCAGAGCTTTCTGGGGAAGATGATTCTCTGGAGCTGAGAGGGGAAGGGATTTGGGTATGTGACATCTCATCATGTTCCTCCTCTTCGGCTTCCACTGGAACAGTGTTTTGCTGTACTGTATGTGTTCTTGTTTTATATCTTCCCAGCTATGTGCAGTCACAGAAATCAATGAATGGGCTTGTAATACCTTCAGTGTTGAGCAGCCAAACAACTAATAAGTTCTCCCTGCTTTCAAGAGTTTATGCCAGCCTTTCAAGGTGTAATAAGATGCAGCAAATGGACAGGGGGCCATGGGTGGGTGGGGGGAGGAATAAGCTAACACTACTGCACACAGTTACAGAAGCAAAAAAACTGCCTTTTAAATTCTTGTGTTCATGTCTCTGCAGAGCCTGAAGTGTCTTGTTCAAAATCAGGGATGCACTGTGTTGTAAACTGCAAATACAAACAGAAATAGGCTGTTTCTGTTTCAAACAGCTCGCAGTCTGCAAAGTCAAAGCAAACACAAGGTAGGTGAAGGAAAAGGAGGTGATCTCAGAAGCAAAATGGCTTTCCCAGTAGCACACATCTTACTAGGGTTTTGCAAAACAGCCCAGGCCCCACTTCTAAACTAGTCCATGCTGCTGCGTCCTGAAGGAGAAAAAAGCCTTTGATCATTAGCCAACTATGATGGTCAATAATTTACATCAGTAATGCAGATTAGGTATGCAAATCTGTCCTCTTCTCCTGTGCTGTGTATTTCAAAATACTGTGGCATTTTGGTTTTTGTTTTTTGGTTTTTTTTTTGTTCTGTCCTGGGGTCCCCTTTCATACTTAAGTCAGAAGCTTAATTTTATTTTCATGTCCTAGGTACTTGGTACCTTGCAGACAATTCACACTCCATCTGTAATTAGAGCATTATTATTGTTAAAAAGTACAGCAGCTAGTAAGGCAATTGATATTAGTCACACTAACTCTTCAACTGTGGGGATCAGAGACTAAGAGAAAGTAAAGAAAAGATGATGGTAGATCTGTCTGTCCATCTATTCATCCTTCCTACTTCTCCTGTCTCCTTTTTTTTCCCCTGTGGTAGGAACAGGTATGTTTTCCTGTTACAGCTCCTGATACATTTCCTTAGAAATAAAAACCAGGGAGCTCAACAAACCCAAACTATTATAGAACAAGAACAGATTTATTGAATGGTGAGTTGGTGGTTCTGTGTATGTGCTTTCTTCTGGCACTCACTAGATATTTAATCTTTGCCATAGACATTCAGACATTACCTCTGGTGCAACACAAGTGAAGTCCCAGTCCCTGAGAGATGAGAACATCTGGGAGACTTGATAATGTGACCATTGGTCACATTGTCAAAGACATTCAAGTGACTTTTGATAGTAAGGCTCATTTTCCACACAGCTTAGACTATTTTATTTAGGTTCTTTAAAAAAATGTTCCCCTAGCTCACTATGGGCACAGCAAGTAATTATGGCATCCCCAAGTGCTCCTGAATCTCAGTATTCCTGAATAATTAATTGTTTACTCTGCAGTTAAATAGAATTTAAGACCCTCAGAAAGTTTGCAGACTGTACCAAGCTGGGTGGGAGGGTTGATGTGCTTGAGGGTAGGGAGTCTCTGCAGAGGGACCTGGACAGGCTGGATTGATGGGCTGAGGCCAGTTGTACGAGGTTCAACAAGGCTCAGTGCCGGGTCCTGCCCTTGGGTCACAACAACCCCCGGCAATGCTGTAGGCTTGGGGAGGAGCGGCTGGGAAGCTGCCCCTTGGAAAAGGGCCTGGGGGTGCTGGTCAACATCCAGCTGAATATGACCCAGCAGCATGCCCAGGTGGCCAAGAAGGCCAACGGGTGTGTATCATAAATGGTGTGGCCAGCAGGAGTAGGGAAGCGATGGTCCCCCTGTACTGGGCACTGGTGAGGCGGCAGCTCAAGTGCTGTGTTCAGTTCTGGGCCCCTCACTGCGGGAAAAGCATTGAGGTGCTGGAGCGTGTCCAGAGATGGGGAATGAAGCTGGTGAAGGGTCTGGAGAGCAAGTCCTGTGAGGAGCAGCTGGGGGAGCTGGGGGTGTTTAGATAGAAGGAGAAGGTTATTTGGGAGAAAAGGAGGCTGAGGGGAGGCCTTAATCGGTCTCTAAAACTACCTGAAAGGAAGTTACAGTGAGGTGGGTGTGGGTCTCTTCTCCCAAGTAACAAGTGGTAGGAGAAGGGGAAATGTCCTCAAGTTGCGCCAGGGGAGGTTCATATTGGACATCAGGAAAAATTTCTTCACTGAAAAGGTTGTCAAGCACTGGCAGAGACTGCCCAAGGAAGTGGTGGAGTCACCATCCCTGGAGGTATTCAAAAGACGTGTTTAGGGACATGGTTTAGTGGTGGACTTGGCAGTGATAGGGTAATGGTTGGACTCAGTGATCTTAAAGGTCTTTTACAAACTAAGCTGTTCTATGATCCTGTATTCTGGGGATCTAAAATCAGTTTGTTACAACACATCAGGATTTTTTTTAAAGAGTTTTCTCCTTTTTATGGAAAATTATTTCTCAAAGTACAGTTGGATTGGAAAAAATGGTTTTGCCATATGCAAATTTTGAATAATCCTGGTTTAGCTAAAAATTTTAGAGGAAAATGTTTCCTATAGAAGACTTAAGGGATGTTCTTGTCTGTGTGAAAGTCGAGCATTTCAACTCTTCAGTGTCTACTCCAGAAAAAAAAAAAAAAATCCTAAGTGTAAGAATTCTCTGTGTTTTATGAATTCTATTTTTACACCAGCTATCATTCTTGTCTTTCTTGTATATATGGTTTTAACTCTGTGTTTCTAAACCATGTAACACAATCAGCATTTAAGCAACACTCCCACTGATTTCACATATTGAGAATACCAATGTATTGAAAAATCTGCCTTTGATTACTTCCTTTGTCACTTACTGAACCTGACTGACTTCAGTGATAGAAATACTCCCACTAGTCATATACAATCGCTAACACTATAAGATAAAACACAGCTAAACCCCTTCTGACTAACATCTAATAGTTACCCATGATAAATTCACTGTATTTCTGTCCATCCTTGTTTCTAAGCCTACAAAACAGTATCTAGAGCAGAAGGGTAATGGATCAGGATTAGAGAAATTTATTTTCTTTATTCTACTGGCATTATCCTATTGCTACATAAAGAACATAGCTGGTTTCCATTTTTATCTGAAATGGAAATACAATGTATATGGCAGTAAGATGCTGTGTTCCTGCAAGTTACCAGAACCCTCGTAGTGTATTAGCCAGGGCTACATTTAAACAAGGTTTTGTTAACAAGACACTAACAAGGAATACCAGTTTTATAAGATATCCTGCCCCAGCCAATTACATACAGCATCTTTGGCACAGATAATGACATAGATTGGTGAGTGGGAGTTTACGTTTCCATTAAAGGTTTAAAAGGGTTCACTAGTCTAAGCTGGTCTTTCTTTGAAAATATCTGAATTATAGAACAAACTCAGAAGAAAGATCAGTTATTAATAACTGTCTTAAAAAATTAAAACAAAACTGTGAAATGATAACTGTACTGCTAGCTGTAAAGAAGCCCTTCAGATGCAGCTTGCTGGATGATGCAGTTAGGACAATTTTCTTTTAACTTTCTTGATGATTTATGTTTGCCCTTGAAAGTCTCAGTTCCTGGGTCACTGGATTACGCAAACTTCACAGCCGTCATGGATAAAGAGAAAGTTTCTAGTCCTTCAGCTTGGGGAATAGAGGAGTTGGAGACTATAATCTGTAATATGTCAAGCAGCAGAAGGCAAAATGAAAGACTCAAACATATTTTATTTACACCCTAATGTATAGCATTTCATACATTTCAAAATAATATGCAATATTATTTTTAAAATTCCATCAGGACTCTTGCAGCTGTCGCAAGTCTGGAATAGCAGGTGGTATTTTAGAGACTGGAAAAAAGCACAGGCTACAATAGGCATGTTTAAAACAGTCATGGCCAGCCTCTAGAAAGATGTGCTGGCTATATGTCCCTGTATACATTACTAGTATTTTGCAACAAAGCAGAGGGTTCAGTTGAGTAGTGCTCTAGCTCTTCAAGGGGAACACCGAATTGATTACAAAAAGCATTACACCCTCAGATATCCGTGCTGAATTCCCTTTGCACTGAATGCATATTTAAGGCCCTGAGCACATGGGAATTTTGAGGTTAAATTGCCATAAATATTTATGGATACAAGTAATAAAGGTAGCCTTTTAGATCGTAAATTGCATTCAGGTGGTGACTCCAAACGGATATTGCATTTGAAAGCTGGAATTTGATGAAAGTGTATTTTCTCCCACTTTTTACCTCTCTTGTCTCTATTGATTGTGAGCTGTTTGCTGTAGGGGCTGTCTTTTATTAAATAAGTGTACAGTGCCTAGCACAATAAAGCCCTGACTTTTTTTCTGGAGTCTCTGAACACCATTGCAATGCAAGTAAGTGAGTCCGACGTCGCTCATTTCTCCAGTGAGGAAGGCTGGTTTCCTTCACTGGATTGTCAAATGAATGTACCCAGAGTGAAGATTTTCAGGCTCTCAGGAGATCTCAGCTTGGGCTGAGTACTTTAAGTCTAATACTGCCTGCTGAAAAGCAACTTTCTCTGGAACCCCACCTCAGACATAAAGAGAAAACATGTGAATGGTCTCATATCTCAGCAATAGCTTGGAATATTGTTCCATCTACTTGCAACTAAATGTAACAGATATTGCTGAGTGGTAAATTCAGAGCTGACTTTCATACAGACTCCTCAAGTGTATGACTTGGACCATTCCTGAGATGGCTTAATAGGTTTGTGATATTTATAAACAGAATTCATACAGTTGCCCTCAAAACATATTCTTTCTCCTCCTCAGTTATTACCTGAACTGCCTGATATCAAACAAGCTAAATCCATCCTACTGAAAGAGCTATAGATTGCTTTTCGACAGTTCATTTTGCATGTGCTGTCTGCTAGAGGTGCTGCTGGTGTTGGCATCAACTTACTATTGTATACACATACTAGCTTCTTTTTATGTTTTTAATGTGGCATTGAGCTATGTTGTTAGATGATGAAAAAAAGTACATTATTGCTTAAGAAAAAGATAATAGAGTTTGATAAGTGAGAATAAGGAAGGACATCTTTTTTGCGGTGATGCTGTGTTACTTACCTGCTTTTTCCTTAAATGGCTAGCAGCAAGTGAGAAATTATTGGATGTGGGTTTATTACAAGGTGTGGACTGGGGAGAGGTGGCTAGAGGTTCCCATATTAATTCAGAATTTTCTATTCCAAAGCTTTTACAATTGATGTGGTCCACTTGAGCAATTTGCTGCCATCTGAACTAAATAGTTTGTTTAATCCAGTGAGAGAGGAGTAAAGTACAAACTCATGGCAGAATACTTGCAACAGCAATCAAGGTCTGGTCAGAGCTGCATGATCCAAGCTCTGTTTTAGGCTATGACACTGACTTAATTCGTCATATCTCATGAGCACTCTTCCGTTGCCCCTGTAGAAGATGAAAATAATAAACTACTTCAATGAGGCACAGTCCATCAACTCTACTAGCGAATGAAACTTTCCCCAACATTTGGGGGTGCATCAAGCCACAGAACTGTCTGCTAAAACTGCTAATTCACTCATGTTAGAAGGAAGTTTATAGAGCCATAAAAAGTAAAGCTGGAAAAGATAACAAAAGATCTAGTCTGTCCTACTTCCCTGAAGATGGATTAATATCTACTTAAACTGCTTCTGACAGGTGTTTGTCTAGACTATTCTTAAAATGTTTGGGGATACAGACACTGCTGTCTCCTTATGCAGTTTGTTTAGGGTCTTGCTTAGATTTTATATTTTAGAATTTTTCCTAATATTGAAACTTAACTCATCCTTCCAGCATTTTAATCCTCTTTCTTCTCATCCTGTACACAGCTGCAAGAAGTCATTTATGTCATGTGATACCTTGTATGGAGATTGCACATGAGAAAACAAAACATCATTTTGCAATACCAAGTGGAGGCAGGTGGGTACTCAGGAATGATTTATTATAGGTTACTGCTTTAATTGTAGTCTTGCTTATGGAAAAAAGATACATATATATATAAAATGATAAATTAGAGCCAGCGGAAGGGCTGTTGAAATCAGCGATGTTTTACATTGAATTTACTTTTGCTTTGCAGCTGAAAAACATATTAATTTTCAAAGTAAGAAGTGATTTAATCCTCTCTCTTGCCATGAGAGTGTACCTGTACCATTTCACTTGGGAATTATATCTGGTGTTTTCTACTTGCCTTTTTTTAATGGAATTTGCCTTCCTTTCATCAAAGGGAGAAGGAAGTCTTCCATTGATTTAAACCAAAATCAATACTTTACTTTGCCATTAATTCCCCTGAAATCAATAGGTCATTTCTGAATTAAAATGTTATTTGTCATGAAAATGTAGCATGGTTATACACAGTGGGTCTACTTTTCATGGCCCTTGGGTTTCATGTAAGCGTAACATCACTGGTCTTTTTCTTGATTTACAGTGCGTAAGTGAGCAAAGACCTGTAGTACTCCTGCTCATCCCTGTCCATGATAATCTGGGTGTACTGGGTGTACCTTACAGGGAACAAATGAGCAGAGAAGTCAAATGCAAAGGCCACACATACTTTTTCTGACCATGCAGACTTGAAATAAAACATTTATCTGTGGCTGAAACAACACTTTCGCACTTAGCCACTTGTGGGAAGGATGTGTGCAGTCAATTGATATGTATCCTCTCACAACTGGAGTTTGAAAATCAAAGAGTGGGACTAATGAACCCAAACAAATCAGCCGTACCAGTTGAAGGACTGATGTTTTCTGCTCCCCCACAGCAGAGATGCAAGGTATGCAAAGAGACCCTGCCAACTAAGATGATCTCAGCACAACTTGGACCAGCTCAGTTTCAGGTGAGTGCTGTTAGTACTGCCATCACCAACCACAATTGCCACAGACCATGGCAACTTCAATTTCAATCCAAATTGCCACAGTAAGTCATTGATCCTACCCTCTGATCTGCCCCTTACTACAAATGAAATGCCCGTATTGTTACGTGGGTGTATTAGATGCGTGAGCGTGTTACAACCCCCAAACCAAACCTTTTGTGATGTTGAGGATGAAGGGTGAGTATTTAGAAACTCAATACCCCAAATTATTTTTCAGTGAGTCCATGTTAAACACCCTTGAAAACATCCTTGCATCCACATGGGAGAATATCTGATCCCTTGGGGAAAAGTCACAGGTCTTTCATGGTTTGTCGTCATCCTTCTCTAGCACATGCACAAAGTAGGTGAACTTCTTACCTCAGATTATCAGAATCTCTACATAAAATTGCCAATGGCAGAACCTATTACCCACTTGAGGAAACCCAGCTATAAAAATACAAGGTTGACAAATCAGAATATGGCAACAAAAAGACTTTCAGTCAGATGCCCTGGAGTAACAAACACAAAACTATGTAGACGTTGCTTCCTGAATCCATCTTGCAAAAAGTACATGCTTAAAGGACATCTTTATGGACTGTGGTGTTCCCTGATGGCTCCAGTCGTGTAAAGAATGGTAATTTTAAAAAGACCACTGCATCTGCAGGGCCCAGAGAGCAGCCTTTATCAGTCTGGAGGAACTATTCAACTGAATCCGTTTTATCATTTGTCTCTGGGCTGAGATCTCTTTTCTAAACATTTGCAATGATCTGCCAAAAGGGATGAGCAGATGACGAGTCAAATGTATGGATTGGCATCTTGAGTAGGGCCTGTGGAGAAGAATTTATACAACTAATCAAGGGAATGAGCAAGATGACACAGGCAAAGATTCACAGGTGAAAGCTGCCACTCTGACATGTTTCCACCATCAGTAATTTACCCTTACTCTCTAAAACAGTGGCTACTTAAGCAGTGCATGATGTCTAGAGGGTGCCAAGGAGTGCCAGCAGCTGTAAGGAGCCACAAATTGCAATTGTTTTTCTTAGTCAAGTTAAAGTTTGGCCTACCTTGAACTCTCTGTTCCATATCCCACCCTTGGCATAAGCTCTCTTTGCAGTGTGTCGCTAAAGGCCTTGGGAATTGCAAAGGTTGCCCACAGAATGTCTTGTAACAAGTGCTATTGCTGGTGCTGAGCACGCATGTCTGGTGGTCTGTTGGCAAAATTTCGATTTCCTTCCTGTGCAGACATGCTGAACACAGCCTCTGCTGTTTCTGTACTACTTCCCCTCAGGTGCCATGCTCCCTTCTTGTTCCTCAAAATGTTAACAACCGTTGTTCAGGAGCTTCTTAGCAATAGTACTACCAAAGCCTCAGATTAGTTTCCAATATACTGATTCAGAGAGAAAGAAAAACAAAGGAAGCAGTGGTATATTTGTTCAGGATCAGTGAACAACCACTGGCTCTTCCTAGGCATTTAGGTCCAGATTCCCAGAAGGATTTAGCACTAACTTCTGTTAAAATCAATTTGGATTAGGTACTTTTTTAAAAAATTCAGGCATTAGAAAGTAAGCACTTCACAGCAGTGATCAATATTTTCAGACACCCTAAACTTAAACAGAGTTACTGCAGGAAGATGAAGAGGATTATAACTATAGTTATCGCTGCGGGTGTTGCAGCAAACTTATTAATGAAGAAGTTTCTGTCACTGATAGAGTGACAGGGTTCTCTCTTGATTACTTTAATATCTCATTTGATTTCGTATGAGTCCCAAGAACGACAAAGATCCATGATGGGTATTTTTTCAGAGACGTGAAAGAAGAGGGCGAAATAGAAGGGTGGATGTAATCAAAATATTAGACAAGTAAAATAATACAGTTTGTCAGAAGACGAAGCACCTGAAACTATGTAATCGTCAGGTGTTCCTGTTGAGATGCCACACTTCCAGTGACATTGATTTTCCAGAATGCAAATGATGTTAAACACTGCATTTCCTTCACTTGGCTCCTGAACTTTAAAAAGCCTCATTGCTGTTTTGGGAAAAGGCTAGGGCTGAATTCCCAGAGCTGCTGTGTTGTTCTGCTGCATATTGAAGCACTGAATAAAAGAAAAATTGGGTAAAAAAGTCATGTGTGAACAGAAAAGTGTTGGTAAGGCCTGGGTCATATTTCTATTGCTCTTAGATAACACTAGGAATATATATAAGACTGAAAAAGTATTTGTCACACATTAAATTCAGGATTATTAACTACCCTAAACTCTGGAGATTGAAGGGTCCTTGTCTTCTCGCTATTCTGAAAGTCCTCAGAGGAAGGGGACTCACATTTTCTCTTCGGTTCTGACGTACTCTGAATGCTAACTCTAACACAAGGGCTGGCTATGAAACACAGAGAATACCTGCTTTTCTCCTCCTCCAGAGATAAAGTGTTCACAAGATAAGAGGAGACAGCAGAATACGTTCATCTTGTCAAATGACACTTTAACTGGAGTACAACTTCTTAACTGCTGTGTTTGTACAAATTTAGCATATAGAGTGATACTGGCAAGCACCCCTGGAAACTTTCTGAGATCTAGCATGTACAGCATATCTTTCTCCTCCCAACATGTTCTTGTGCAATCTCTCTGCAGTAAGAAGCAGAACAAATCTAGTTCAACAGCATGGCTCGGGTCGTTAATTTACTACACTGATGGCTAGAGGTGGCAGAGGTCATCATCAGCCTGCATTTGTTCCATGCAAAGCAATGTGAGCACCACCCTGCAAAAGATCACTGGGTCGTTGTCAAAGACACATTTGAAGAAGAGGGGGGGAGGGGGGCGGGAAATGGACCTCTGGCACAGAGCTTTGGCTACTTACACAAGTCAAATCTACTGAAATTGCTATGAGCATATTTGCACAGTTTTGTTCTTCTTTATGCCGTTTATATCCTAATTCATTTACAGTCTGTGTCCCTAAAGTCATCATGATCACCTTGGAGTATTTTCTGTCATCTCCCTCTTTACCAGCCTAGACAACAATATATGCAAATTAAATATGATGGCACAATATTTCAGAGAAAACTTCAGACAAGAGTCAGTGCATACACGCAACCTATTCCCACTGCATGAGCCTTTATTCCCTCAGGCAATTCTATAAATATCAGTCTATTTATTTCTCATGTAGCCCAATGTCACTGAAAGTGAATCAGACCCTTAATATTGTTCCTTATATTTATTTATGCTGACCACTACACTTATCAGTCTCACTTTCACAGAGAGACAGGATCTTTCTTACTGCTGGAGCTATAACACGAGGAAGGCTGAGTCAGGAGGACATGTTATTAGAAAGACTTGGCATCCATATAGCCTGCTTTTTGAGATGGATCCCATGGCATTTGTAAATCTTACGTGTCTCTGTAGAACACTGTATGGTAGATTGACACACCATGTTAATTAAGCTATATAGTCTGCATAGTCCCTTGACACAAGCAATATTACGCAACCGTTTAGAAGAGAAAAAAGACAAATGCAGCCAGTCAATTGGATGAGATCAGAGCAGTTAATTATCTATTAGCAAATGTATACTGTGGACAGCCCAGCAAACTTACACATCAGCAGCAAACAACATGTCAAACAGAAACAGGCCCCTAAGTGCTTGTGGTTGAAAGGTATCAGTGTCCTGTCTGCAGCATGAGAGCAGATTGCTGCTTCTTTTTTAGATCTAATTGAAAAAAGCAAAAGCTCTTGGATCAGAGTTCCACAGCATAGATCACAACACAAACTACTTGTATACATGACAGCAAATGTGTTTTCTCCCAAATGGGCTTCAGTCCCTGCTTGGTGCAGCCTTTTATAAAAGGCAGAGACAGCTGTACTTTGACAACCTTGGCCTGCTAAGAGTTCCACAAGGTAAAGTGTTGCTGAAGAAATAAGATGTTAAATCTAATGCTCTACAGTTCTTAAAAGGGTTCAAAAAGCAAGTATTGTATAAGGAAAGGGTTACAGACCTTGAGAAGCAATATGCCTGAAAAGTAAGACTAATGTCAGAGGCTGCCGTTCTCAAGGGCTGTTTTGGGTGGAGATGTGTGGAGATGTAGAGCTTGAATAACCTGGGTGATACAGAGCAACAGGGTAGAGAAACACCTCTGCCAGACACACCAGCTTTTGAACTGGTTTCACACAAAAGCTCGGTAAATTCCTGTATACTACACACACATAGAGACACGTGCACACACTCAGAATATTGATATCTCTGTCTATATCTGTATATATCTATAGCTACCTCTGTCATATATCCACCATATAACCATCCTCCCAGTTAATACCCTACTTTCTTACAACATCTGTAAAAAGGAATGAAATACCTTGGAAATTTGTCAGTCTTTTGCTTTATTTATTCACACATACAGCATTTCCCATGCTTTAAACTCATTGATTCAAAAGATAGGAGCACTTGTTCCCTTCTGATCATTTAGTAAAATGGTTCCTCAATTTCTTACAGTATTTTACTTCTCTTTAAACAAGATATTGACATGACAGGAGGTTTTATTTCTTAAAGTCAATATGAAAAGAAAAGATTCTGCCTCCCTAAGCAAATAAACAATCCTTCTTCAATGACTACTCTAAAAGAAATTAAAAATGAAAGAGGTGGACCAGGCCTTCTGGCTTAAGGATTGTTCCTACTCAAGAGCCATTTTCCTAAGTAGGTTATGTGGTGGTTCTGCAGGTTTTCCCCTTTCCTCTGCCTCTTTCTCCAGCACCATTTCATCAGACGATTTGGCTGGGGCTGAGGTTTCAGGGAAGTGGGTCATATTACCGTTAGCTCATTTATTCAGAACAGTATCTTAGTCTTTTGTTCAGCTTTAATAAAATGCAATTATTACAGTGTATCTCATTGTGATAAATTCAGACGATGTTTACAGACAAAGCACTCCACAGATTTCTGGGTTTATTGCTGTCCAATGAATTAAACCACGTTCTTCTGCCAGTTGTAATTACAGATCCATATCTTATTTCTCTCTCCTCTTTTTCCTTCTAGTTTGTCTGTATTACCCCAAACAGATTTTAACTGTGATTCCTAATGGTGTGGTGTTGTCTATGCCTGCAGAAAAATTGTCTCCAGCATCAGTTCAGCTGTGCTATGAACTGAATTCAAGAAGCTTATTTGCAGTGAATAACAATTACAGTATTATTGAATCTATGAATGTATGAACAATGGCACATTTTATACTAGAAGATGGCATTCTTTGTATTAAATGCATTTTAAGTATAGTCCTTTATATAGCTCTGTCTCCCATAACAACCTGAGCTTATTGATGGTGATAACTGCTCGCAACGGATTATTTTCCTCAGACTCATTTGGGTAGTGGCAGAGAATACAGGTAAGAACAGACTTCGTAAGATCTGCTCATGTAAGTGTCAGCTTTCTCCAAAGACTCAGCCAGAAAACCTCCCTCTCTGAAAGAAGTATTTGATGCAAGATTTGCTAGGTGAAATTATCTAGCTGTCACAAGTCAGGCAATAAGGTAAAATTGTATCTTCTTGCCTTTAAAGGCAATAATTTGCAATTAAAAAAAAAGAACCCAACAACAAAAAAACAAAACAAAACAAAACAACAAACAAAAAAAACCCCACTTGAAGCTAATGGAAGGGTATTTGTGTGTTACAGTAGGCTCTGCACTAGGTATTCTGCAATGCTCCACCGTCCACCCTTTTTCTCTTTTCTTTTTCTGAGTACCATTTAGGAATCCCATGCTCAGGCCTGACACAGCTGGGTTTTAGTAAGGGAACAGCCTCATATCAGAAGAAAAGGCAGATTCTGACACTAGTAAGTTCTTAATAGGGTCTATTTTTAAATATCCCAATGATGCAGAGCAAAAGAAAATAGCCCTGCCGTATCATCCCAATAAGCCAGCTTTCCCATGTTCTCCAGACTTGTGTTCCAAAGTATGAGACTGAGAGCCCTTGCTAATTTTTGTCATAGAGTACACTTTAGAGGGATGTTCAGGGGAGGGTGAATGAGCTCTGCTTGTGCTCTGAGCAGGTCAGGCAGAAGCCCAAGTACCATGAAAAAAACAGACAGTCATGCTGTCGTGACACTTGTCCTTGAGTTTGTCAGCTATTCAACAGGGCCTAGTAGCTGAAATTCAGGAAATATCCTAGTTTTCCTTTACAGACTTTGGCTGAAACTGGCTGATGCTTGACATATTCAAAACATGGGAAAAAGATGATTCTCTACTTGCAATCGACTATGTAGTCGTGCTCTTGGTAACACTCCAGACATTATGCTCATTAATGTGATCCTGGCAATATTTTTTGTCTTTGGCTCATCAGGATTTTTTACTTCTGTGTTTAAGATTGCATCCTCCATTTTATTCAGCCTTAGACTTTGCAAATATTGCTGTTCTGAAAGTGTGTCATTTTGCTTTTTACTCTGTCGTATTTCTGTTCTGAAATGCTCCCCCAATGATGCCTCATGGGAGTTGTGGTTCACTTGTCCCATCCGCACATCCTGTTTTCCGGGATGTGCCTTCTGTTTAGAGAGGATCTCCAGCCATCAACTGCCAGCTTGCCTTCTTGTGAGGAGGAAAGGTACATCACTGTACAGAATCAGGGGATTATTTTGTGACTAGTGGACAAATTCAAGTTCTTCCTGCTATCTGAATCTCATTATTCCCCAGTCTCTAAAAACTGAGATGATAAAATTAATCTGCTTTTGTAATGGTTTTTTTTTACTTCCTTAAGTGTGGGCTGTCATGTAACTGCACTATATGAAGTTCAAAACTGCCATGTATTTCCTCTGTTTCCCTCTGTAACTGACAGACATAAGGTTGCAACAGCAGGTTGGGAATAAGGGTAGAAGCAGGCAATTTAAGATGAAGAATTGGGATTACATGCAAATGTCCGTAGTTCCATGTTGTTTGAATTGAGGAGAAAATCCCAGAAAATATTATGTATACCAGCAAAATCCTTCAAATTAAAGTTGTTCAAGGACTCCTTAGAGGATCAGTTACTTTTATCATGACTATTTCTTTTTCTTTTTAAACAAACTGCAATTATTTTCCTAGAGTGGCGCCTTGTCCTGTGGCCATGTAGGACAGGAGAAGTAGTGCAGAGTAACCAGAGAGCCCAGTGCAGCCTGAAACCTGCTTTATAACCTCTTTCTCCTTGTAACTGCAGGGCGAGGACAAACCTGGTCAACTGTATTTTTTTTTTATTATTATTTTTGGTGATCTCAAGAAAGCAATTTCTATTCAGCTAGCAGCCGACAGTCAAGTACAAGTAAACATGATGGTCGTGGACTTTTATTTCACAGTTAAGCCTTTATTACCAACGGCACAAGTCTGAATGCATCGCATGCATTAAACACAAGCCAATTCCTTGAGCAGTGATTTGACTGCTTGTAGTCACTGGTGAGAACTGGAGGCTGGGAGCTTAGACTTCTGGTTTCTTATTTTCGGATGAATTGCTGCCTGACCCTGGGCAGCTTTACTTCACAGTATCTCAGTTTCCCCAGCTGCAAAATGATGATAAGAATTAGATATTATGAGTTGAGGGACAGATTCTGACACCTTTATTCAGAACTGAGTAGTACAATCGATTTCAATCTGAGGAAAGGGTAACAGCATCTGGCCATTAGTGTTTATAAAGCAACTAGACTCTTGGCTGATGGATGAGATTAGATTTCAGTGCTGAGATGCTACCATGAAGGGTTCTTCAACACGTTTAAAATAGATTAGATAAGAAAGTGTTTTGAGAGGCTTGGATAAACAAAATGCAGAGAATCCTGATGATGGTGGGAAGAACAGATCCAAGGACAAATAATAAACAGGCAGAGAGGCACTGTCCAGAACAAGACAAAAAGTATGGTGCTTGTAGGAGTTTTTTTCCTTTGATGTCTGAACAGGGAAAAAAAATAAAGGGGGAAGATATAGTCTAAGTAAAATAAAAACATAGTTTGATCTGTTTGGGTTTTTTTTTACCTCAATATGATTTTTTTAAAAAAATTATGCTTTTCTTTTTCATTTTTGGAGTTATTTAGCCCTATTATTTAATCTTTTATTCTTTCTTAGAGTGTTCTGCTACTTTTAAAGTATCCCTCTGAAATGAAAGGTTGAGAAATTTCTATTCATAAATTCCAAAAAGAAATACTTTGGCTTTTTCCAAAGTGTGATGGTGGATGGTGTCCAAACTGAATTTTTCAATGCCTTTTTTTTTTTTTTTTTTTTAATTATTTTCATTGAATTTATGCTTAATTTACTATTTTATTCTTTGTGGGGAAAAAAAAATGTCCTGTTCTGTTCAAGTAGCCCTCCCCAAGGGTATGCATGCCTTGTCAGCAGCCATCTGCTGCCAGGTTCTGGGCTGTATGTTCTCTGAAAGCAATTTTAGGGGTTGTGACTCAGAGGTGAGGGCGAAAGAAAAATGTAGATGACAGTCTGTTTTCTTGAGAGAAGCCAAACTGATGAGCTTTCCCACTCACTCCCTGGGCAGCGCAGTATAAAAGCAGGGAGTGTGGACACAGGTGGAGGAGGTGAGAACCTTTCTCAGCCAGTCCAGCTTGTGAGTTAAAGCTTAAAGTACCTTTAAGCCAGAGGTACTGCTGGGATTGTAATTTTTTCCAGGTTTACACAAGACAGATAATTCTGTCTGATTGGGTTTTCCCCGGGCTGCTGAAGTCAAGCACATTTTACTGAAGGATACCTACTGTCTTCCTAAAGATGTCAAGTGACAATGAGATGTCTCTTTCTCTTCTCTAGTCCCCCACTGTTTAACTAACTTTGCTGCTATGGAATTTTATCCTGTTTCAGAGCCACATTTGATCCTTTATAGTCACTGGATCTTCTAATGCTTTTCTCCAAATGACTGAGAAGTTCATCATGACCATCCATTTTCCACACTATACTGATTTATGTTGAGCAATTATATCACCCATCTGAAAGTCCTTCTACCATGAGACTTGCAGGGGCTTGCATTTGCTTCTCTAAAAGATGAAGAGGGATGAGTAGGAGGACAAACAGGACTCTCCTGGCACCATGTAGTGGCCACGAGAGCTGCACTGCCACGGAGGAGTGGAGCCTTTTGGGCAGGGGTGATTGGCTGCTCTCTGTCCTTTCCTGTGCAAAGTGGGGCCCAAAGTAGTTTACCTGGTGATTAATAACTGGGGTGATTTTTCATTCAATAAAATTCCAGTAAGTCCTTCAGGACCTAGAGCTCTAAAGAGAGACACGATTGCTGCCTAAACAGCTTGTTCTAATTTTGAGTGACCAACAAGCATAAATGCAAAGGTGTTTGAACATTGCAACCACTGAGGAAGGTAGTGGTCCCTCTCACCATCAGCTGCTGCTCAACTGCACATCTATCTTCACTCTTCATTATTATTTTTTTTTTTTTAAATTCAGTGTGAATACTTCACCTTCAATTGATCAAAGCCTCACGAACTGTAGGCTACGCATTTCACACAGGGAAATGATTATGTTGGAGGGTGGGAGATTGATGGCTGTTCAAGGTCCGCCAAGATCACGCAAGACTCAATATTTTTCCAAATCCATTAAAAAATGTCCCCCTGAAAGCTCTCTGCCATTCAGGGACTGATTTTTCTCAGGTTTGAGGAGGCCTGAACAAGTTTTGCAGGAACTGCAAGAATAGGCAAGGATGGAGCTGATGGAGATGAATTGCTCATGGTGGAATGGGCATCCAAAGGCCTAATCCAATTATGATGGAGGCTTAAAAGGGATAGGGGCAGTTTGCAAAAGGCGAAAAACATGGAATAAGAGCCCAAAATAGAAAGGTGTCTTGGAGCTATGCAGTGTATAACAGATCTCTTGCCAGGCAAGGCTTTGGGAGCTACCATTAGACCGGCAGTGAAGAAGGTCCAGGTCTCCCTAGCTGCCTGTGCCCTGTCCCGGGCTCCTCAATGGGAGGAAAACTCTTGCTAACAGTTGGGGCTTGTGAGCCATAGACACACATTCTGAAAAAAAATTCCAATTTCTGCCAGCCAGGCACAGCAATCCCTCTCTGTTTTACCCCCCCACACACCATTCTCC